>RYFJ01001740.1:0-275302 GCA_003991445.1 Oryza meyeriana var. granulata | reverse complement strand
ACATAAAATGCCATCACGCAATGCTGAACCAATACAGATTGTCCAGGGGCCGGCATTCTATCACAGATAGAGATACAAAAAGTTACCTGGTCCGATAATGCCGAATGAAGTCTGTTAAGCTGCAACCCGACGATTGTCATCTATCGTGTTGCGACCACCCCTTCAGAAAGTAGCCCAAAACAACGTCTCGGTCACGCCCCCCTTGTTTCGCTCGACTTGGTTGCTCACTCCGGTCAGATTCGTTTTTTGCCTTTAAATGGGCCCAGCCGAATTGCACCTCCTAAGCCTTTCAGCGGCTAGAATGTGGCCTTGTCAGACAAGCAACGAGCCACCCAAGGATCCTCGTTCAGGCCGCCTCTTGAGGGTCATCTAATCTTTGTCAACAACAGATGTTCTGCCCATTTTCTTCAAAGGACGGCGTCGAGTAACCAATTCGGCGAAACCCACAGGCGGGCAAGCCTGTAACAGGCCGCAAAGGAGCGAAAGCCAGATCGGTGCGCAATAAAAACACTCCTTGTGCAGCCCTTCAAGAAGATGTCCAAGGGCGATCGACGATGACGTCTATTTCTTTCCCGTCGTCCTCAGTTGCAAGACGGGGCCCCCCCAACTCACATTGATATGCTCTTGGAGTGTTGAAGGACCTTGATATGGAAAGTATGTCCGGAAGAGAGATGAAATAGGGTTAACACCCCAAGAAGTATGTTCGCAAAGATAACAAATATAGAGATTCTAAAGAATTGAGTTGGGGCCTTCAAATGCACCAACTCCAGCCCATAGAAGTCGAGAATACGGCGCGAAGAAATCAGAAGACGGAAGGACAAGCCTCGATCGAAAAAAGAGGCGAAAACTACCGTTTCACCAGGCCGGGATTAGGGACCGACTCATCCCTAGCGACCGCCAACGGCATCACCCTCTTGGCTGTGGCATAACTTCAGTTCGCTCTCCAGCCGCTTCTAGACTTCACCGAGCCACAATCTGAAATCGGCCAAGAACCTCCCCGGCACCCGCAAGATCCGACGCCTTCGCAGTTATGACTGGAGGCGGTGAGATTTGGGGAAAACAAATCGGGGGCTTGGAGCAACGAGGAGGATTGAATCGCCGAGTTCGGTAGGGAATAGCAGCGAAGGCAGGAGGCGATAAAGATTGGGCGCGAAGGTGAAGACGAAGAGATTGATGATTTGGGAAGATGACGGAATTTTTTCTCTCTCCCCAGTTTTATAGAGCCAATGCCGACGTAAGATGGGCTTGGGCCTACACAGTCTGCACGGGTAACAAGATATGAGTCCTACAGTAGCATGCTCCATGGTGGCCGCCCGCAGGCTTGAGTTTTGAATCCTTATATCTATGCGGTACTACTAACAGGAGCCGATGACGTCGAGGTAAACAGGTATGCTTCATGAGAGCCTTATTGCAAAACAATATATGTTTGTATTTTGTTTTAGTCACCAGGTCTCTTGAGAGGATATATCCTTACAAGGATCGCAAGCTGGTCTTCATTAAATTGGAAGATACGGGTATCTTTTCTTCGGTACACTCTCCCTGACCACGCCGTGGATTTCTTTTCATAAAGTGGTACTCAGCCTACATGCGTGGCCATCAGTTGCCTATGAGCAACAGTATTTACCCCGTGACATGATGCGGAATAGTCTAACTTTCGAGTAGTGCCACTACTCGGGAGAGACTATAAATATCTTTTCCCGCTGACATGAATGCGGAGGAGTCTAACTTCCGAGTGGGATGCTACTCGGAAAAGACTATAACCTTTTCCCAGCTGACATGACGCTGAAGAAGTCCCGTCATATCGAGTATATATCTTACTCGGCTTCAAACTATGAACACATATTCCGATCTGACATGAGGTCGAAGGTCCTACATACGAGTAGTCTCCTACTCGGCAAGCACTATAAAGTTTATATCCGGTTGACTATGAACCAGAGTCTCATATACCAGTATTAATCTACTCGGGAAGGACTTCCAGGATAAAGATCTTTGACTTTATGTTTAATTGTCTTCACAATAATCGTGCATAGATCGGGGGCAATAACCTCTAATAGGGCGCCTCTACAATTCGGCGCACACTATTCATATATCTACATTGAAGCCTTCATAGCCTCCGCTTGCCAGCTGACATGAAGCAGGACTGAAGATCTTAAGCTCGGACAAAAGAGTACTCGGGAGGGCATTGCACTCGGCGGAACTTCACCGTGAGGATGAGTTACTCGCATCAGCCGTGATCAACTATGAAGTCTCAGCGGGCTACTGTGGAGGCCATGGGCCCCAGGTACCTCATACTAGTACATGGGCCACGCGGATAAGAGGATGGCCCCGAACCATGTAATTAGAGACAAGATAGCAACCCGCTGTAGGCCTGTGCCTTGTATAATAAAAGAAGCATAGTCCTTAGTCGGATAGGACTCTATCTCTAAGGAGGAAATCCCTTGGCCGTATCCGCTGGAATCCTTACATGTACCCCTGTCCCTAGTTATATAAGGGATTCGCAGGGCGCCCTCAGGGCAAGACAACAAGATCACCGATCATCAAAACACCTCAGAATAACACCTCAACTGGACGTAAGCCTGTGTATTACCTCATATGAGGTCTGAACCAGTATAAACCTTCTGTGTTTTTCCTCTGCATCCACCGAATTCATCTCTCGCCGAGTAGCCCCATAGTTTCATTGCCGGTGCAAGCATCGCACAGTTGGAGGCTCCGACCAGAAAAATTGTACTATGATAATTGTATGAGATTACAAGGATCACCTGGCGGTAAAGTGATTGCTCATTTCTGGTGTTTCATTACTATTGATGAGGAGTACAGTGCTGTGCTGTGGGTGCCCCATAGGCGCTTGTGACTAATGTTAAAGGATCCAAAACTTAGACAAGTTTGGAGACCTAAATCCCTAAGCTGAGTGATTTCTTTTTTGTAGGCATACTCCTCCGGTGGATCGAGTTGGGTTATTGACAGCGGGAATGCACCATACCACATGACGGAGAGAGGACTATGCTTTTGCAACTCTTGACGAGATAATGGAGGAGATCACGACAGATCTATATGTCCTTTGGAGATTGATCTGTGAAGGTACAAGGAAGACAGATGATGATGATTCCGTGCATTTCAAGGGATAGGTTGAAGGAGATCTTTATCTAGTGGACTTTGACCTAGATAAAGTGAACCGAAGTTTGCTTGATTGCAAAATCCTCAATGAGGTAGCTTTGGCATCAAAGGCTAGGCCCATGCGGGATGAGGATCTTATCAAATCTTCTAAAGGGGAAACACATTCTCGGACTATCTAACGTCACATTTTGAGAAAGACTGTGTGTGTACCCGCGTTGCCAAGCCGAAAAAACAAGTTGGAACGCCACCTCACCCATGAAAAACATCATGATACCTCAAGGCCATTGGAACTAGCTTCATATTGGATCTCTTCGGGTCCCATGGCCTACCTAAGCATTCGGACGTGGTAACAAAATATGGGCTACGTAATTGTTGATGATTTTCTCGCTTCACTTGGGTGTTCGTTTTTTGTAGGCAAGATAAGTTGTGAAACCCAAGGAATTTTCATGAAAGTTCGCAAAGCGAGCCCAAAACGAGTTCGAGCTCAAGATCAAAAGAAAGTTGAAGAGCGACAATGGGGAGTTCAAGAATACTCAAGTAGAGGAATTCCTTGATGATGAGGGGATGAAGCACGATTCTCCGCTCCATATGATCACTCAAAATGGAGTAGTGGAAGAGGAAGAATCGGTCTCTTATCGAAGATAGCAAGGACTAGCTAGATGAATACAAGACCCCTCCGGACATTTTTTTGGGCGAGGCGGTGAACACCGCGTGTCACGCGCTGAAATCGCCCTACCTCACACAAACTTCTCAAAAAGACCGGCATATGGACACTTCCTCGCTCCCGGGTACAAACCCATGTCTCCTACTTTCGTGTTTTTGGGTTGCCAATGTTTTATTATTTGAGTAATGAGACCTCGCTCATCCAAGTTTGCTCCAAAAGTGGGATGAGGATTTCTACTTCGGATAGAGTCAAATGCTCACGCATATCGTGTTTTCAACAAAATCTCCGGAATTGTTGAAACCACAAGAGATGTGACATTTGATGAAACTAATGGACATCCAAGCCTTGCTAGAGTTGAGCTTGAGATCGCTAGGTGAAGGAGTTACGGACACGACATAGAGAAAAGACAATTGAGGATGGTGATGGCGCGCTTAGAAAGAGTCGAGGAGCTAAAGAGCACCGAACAAGCTCCTTCCACTCAAGCAGCGCCTCCAAGCACAAGAGTTGATCAAGAGGACGATCTAGCACGAGTGGATGGGTCGATGCCGAGGGCACTAGTGGCCAATAGATACTGTGTGAGCTCAAGTCCCCTCGGTGCACCATCCAAGAATTCACCACACCGTGGAAAGAGATCATCTTGTCAACAACACTCTTGGTGATATCCAAAGAGGGGTAACCACTCACTCTCAGGTCGCTAACTTTTATGAGAATTACTCTTTTGTCTCATCTTTGGAGCCAATTAAGGTGAAGGACGCACTTGGTGATCTGGATTGGGTGATGGCCATGCAAGAAGAGTTGAACAACTTCACCCGCAATCAAGTGTGGTCATTAGTGGAGAGACCCAAGCAAAACATCATCGGCACCAAGTGGGTCTTCCGCAACAAGCAAGACGAAAATGGAGTGGTTACTCGAAACAAAGCACGGTTAGTGGCTCAATGGTTCACTCAAGTCGAGGGCCTCGACTTCGGTGAAACTTTTGCGCCGGTTGCTCGCCTTGAGTCCATTTGAATTTTATTGGCTTATGCCGCTAACCATGATTTCAAGCTTTATCAAATGGACGTCAAGAATGCGTTTCTCAATGGACCAATCTCTGAGTTGGTGTATGTGGAGCAACCACCCGGGTTTGAAGATCCCAAACATCCAAATTATCTCTACAAGCTTCACAAGGCGCTCTACGGGCTCAAGCAAGTCCCTAGAGCTTGGTATGAATGTCTTTGCGACTTTCTACTAAAAAATGGCTTTAAAATAGGTAAAGTCGACACTACTCTCTTCACTAAGAAATTCAAGAATGATTTATTTGTGTGCCAAATTTATGTCGATGACATAATCTTTGGCTCTACTAATCCCTCTTTTAGTGAAGAGTTTAGCAAGATCATGACTAGGAGGTTCGAGATGTCGATGATGGGGGAGCTCACTTTCTTCCTCGGGCTTTAAGTCAAGCAACAAAAGGATGGAACCTTCATCTCGCAATCAAAGTATCTCAAGGACATTCTCAAGAAATTCGAGATGGAGGGAGCCAAGCCCATTAAGACTCCAATGCCAACAAATGGGCATCTCGACCTCGACGACAATGGTAAACCGGTGGATCAAAAGGTATATCGCTCCATGATTGGATCTTCTTTACCTTTATGCATCTAGACCGGATACTGTGCTTAGTGTGTGCATGTGCGCTCGCTTTCAAGTGGCGCCTAAAGAATATCATCTTATTGCCGTAAAGAGAATTCTAAGATATTTGGTGCACACTCCTAATTTTGGTCTTTGGTACTCTAAGGGTTGTGATTTTGAGCTAATTGGATATTCTGACTTCGATTATGCCGGGTGTAAGGTTGACCGCAAGAGCACAACGGGGACTTGTCAATTCCTTGGACAGTCTCTAGTTTCTTGGGCCTCCAAGAAGCAAAACTCCATTGCCCTATCCACCGCCGAGGCGGAGTACATAGCCGCCGGCTCGTGTTGTGCTCAACTCCTTTGGATGAAACAAACTCTTCAAGACTATGGCTACAAAATGACCAAAGTCCCACTCCTTTGTGATAATGAGAGCGCCATCAAAATAGCCAATAATCTTGTCCAACACTCAAGAACCAAACATATTGATATACGCCACCACTTCATGAGAGACCACGAAGCCAAAGGAGATATCGCCATTACCTATGTGAGAACCGAACACCAATTTGCTGATATCTTCACCAAGCCCTTAGATGAGAAGAGGTTTTACGAGCTTAGAAGTGAGCTCAATATCTTAGATTCTCGAAACATTGCATGACTAAGTGCTTGACTAATCAATAGTCAAGAATGGGTCAAAAGGATGTCAATCAAAGTGAGCTTCTATGTTTTTAAGACCTCTTCTTGTGTAGAAAATGGTCTTAACACAAAGAACAGAGCTCTAACACTCCCCAACTCATTTTCTCAAAAATATTGCAAAAATTCTTGTGTGATAGTTTTACATTGCGAAAATTTGGTTCTTTTCGTTGTTGATCTTCATTTGTGACCATTGTTATGTGCGCATTGATTGCTGCTGGTCACATATGAGTTAACGGGAAATCATGTCCACCTCCTTTCGGCCAAAATACCTTGTTTCCCTGTTTCTAGAAAATTCTAGTCGGAGGTTCCGACCCAACTTCCTAAAAAAAATCCCGGCCGGAAGCTCCGGCTCCTGTGCCCGGAGGTTCCGGCCCACCGTCGGTTTATTCCCTCCTGTGGGCGGCTGAGAGTTCTTCTCTCTCCTCATTTCATCCTCTCTCAGCCCTAACTCACTCCCATTCCCCATTTGGGCGATTTTCAACTCCAACCATCAAAAATCTTCGGGGATTCACGTTTCCTTCCTCTTTGGTGGTCGGAAACTCCGTCCCGTCACGTTTTTTTCGCTCCCTCGTCTCAAGGTATTGGTTTCGATCTCTTCCTTAGGTTTTTCATATTTTTGATCCGATCTCTCAATATGTGAACCTAGTACTAGTTTCCCTTGGTGGAAAACCTTCCTGCACACCCCTAGAATATCGATCTATAGTTTTGGATAAAATGCATTGGCTAGTTTTGAAGATCAAGTTGCAGCCTTGTGTCGGCCGGAGGTTCCAACCAGCACTCTGGCCTGGCCGAGAGGGCTGGCCGGAGGCTCCGGCCCCTAGGTCGGACCCTCCAACTGGTTGTTTCTGCTAGCATATGTAACCTTGGCTCTTCCAATGTTTCCTTGACCTCAGTACTTTCTTTGATTCCATGGTTGTATTTCAGTGTCAATGGCTCGAGAGAAGCATCAAAAGGCAAGACAAGATGTCTCCACATCTGGTACCCAAAGTGACCAAGAGTCGCCTCCTAGACGGGCTGACAAGGGAAAGGGATAGGCTCATGCTAGCAGCAGCAGGAGGGCAGGTGGAGGCAAGTGGGCCGCTACACAGCCTCCATCTACAAGACAGACTTGCAACTCTGCCTTGGTTATTCAGGATTCAGTTGCTCCACCGCCACCAAGGCGTAGTGGATCTCGTAGTGGTGGCACTGGGACTTTCGATGACCCAATCCGAGTGATCAAGCACAGGGCTATCAGCACTACTCCTTTTGGCCACATTGCTAGGCAGCACTTTGACTATCTGCATGATGTGGCAAGGGGCGGCAGAGACAGGAAGCTGAACCCAGATACCCTTCCTCAGGAGTTGTCAGACCCTCGCTTTGTCACTGCCGTCCAGGTGGACTGGTACAACTCAGTCTTCATGAGTTGACACAAGCCGGTCATGGAGATGAAGTACATTGACTAGGAGTACATGTAGCGTCAGAAGGGGCGGATCTTTAAGAATGTGATAAAGCTATGCCTGGACAAGGACATTGGAGGTATCATGGGCCTTCAGTATGACTGGAGTGAGGAAGTGATCGGTCAGTTTTATGCGATCGTATTCTTTGAGGAGAGCCCACAACATGAGCTTTAGATGAGATGGCGGACTCAGGGTGTGGAGTACATAGTTACTATCTCTCATTTTGCAGCCATCTTAGGATTGGATCCTGATGATCTCAACCGGCCAAATCTGCACAGTGAGAAGATGCTGCCCATTCAGAGGACCTTGTTTCTCTATGCCGATAGGGCACCTAGAAACTGCATGGGCACTATCAAAGGGCTTCTCCCTCCCTACAAGATTCTCCTAAACATGATCAGGGCAACTCTATCTCCTAAGGCTGGCGATGCCACAGCTCTTCCCGCTCGCCACTTCACTTTGCTTGCAAGGCTGAGGAGAAATCAGCCATCTGTCAGCGTCATGAAGTACATTTGGTTTGAGATCTTCAACATTGTGGTGGAGCCAAAAAGAGGATGCGCCTATGCTCCTTACATCATGAAGATGATAGAGGAAGTGTCAGGACTTGTGTTTGAGAAGGAGGTGAAGCACAAAGCTTACCGTCCACCAGCTCCGCTTGAAGTGAAGTTTTCTTCAGCTACCTCTCGGTCCGGCTCTTCTTCTCAGTCTTCTGAGTCGCCCATCAGGAAGGCACTCAAGGCCATCTTCAAAATATGTACTAAAAATACTATGAAGATCAAGAAGATGGAGCGCCGGTAGAAGGAGCTGTTAGGGATGCCGGCAAGACAGTCTCAGATGACTCTTCAGACGAGGTTTTCGAGAACCCCTTTGCTACCTATGAGACTACTTAAAACATCGCCGGTGGCGCAGGCCCCTCCACAAGACCTTTTGGAGACTCTGAGTCTGAGGCAGCTTCTGCTGAAGACACAGAGGAGGACTCCTATCATGATGACGATAATGGGAAGGATGATGAGGAGGATGGGGACATCAGTACGGACAATGGTGATGAGGATGATGAGCCTGTAGCAGCTTCTCCATTAGTTCAGCCTACCTTTGTGCCAGATGTTCCACCATTCCAGCCCGGTTTTATACCTGTAGCTCCTCTTTTTCAGCCAGTCTACGACATTCCTCCCATTATTGAGAGGGATGATGATGCCGCCAGCGGTAATACCGAGATTATTGCCCCCTGATGATGAGACCGGCACTGCAGGCAGTACAGCGTCCAGCGACACTGAGATCATCCCCTCCAACCATGATTGAGTCCTTTCTTCCCCTGGTTTTCCTCTCTTTTTGGTGCCTTGATGCCAAAGGGGGAGAAAATTCAGAATGAAGGGCCTCCACTCGCACTTTTGTTGGCTGCTTTGCAATGTGGCCGGAACCTCCGACCCTGAGGCCAGAGGTTCCGACCCCCTCTTCTGTCTTTAGGTTTTCTAGACTTCTTTCTGGCCTGTGGACATGTATTGACCATTTTCTGAGATGTAATGAATGTTTAATTATGGCTCTAGTTTAACTTCAGTATTTAAATCTATTCTTGTGATGCCATGCAATGTGATGTGATGCTTATTTCTCATGTTTTGTGTGTTTGCCATGTCATATGCATCTTATATACTGTTTATCATGTCACATTTTGCACCCCACGGATGAAAATAGATGAATGAGGCTTTCCATGTTTCTCAAATACTCAATATGCATATATACTTCACTTTCACTATTATATGCATATTTCTAGGGGGAGCCAAATTCATCTACTTTCATTCAAAATCAAATTTATATATTCATTCTATTGTAAACTTTAACCGTGTTGTCATTAATCACCAAAAAGGGGGAGATTGAAAGTGCATCTAACCCCTAACTGGGTTTTGGAGGATTAATGACAAAGCGGTTAAGGGACTAATGCGT
Organism: Oryza meyeriana var. granulata; assembly: GCA_003991445.1. NCBI lineage: Eukaryota > Viridiplantae > Streptophyta > Magnoliopsida > Poales > Poaceae > Oryza > Oryza meyeriana. The sequence goes on along the minus strand of RYFJ01001740.1, from coordinate 265,852 downwards.
TTATCGAGAATTGTGCAGAGAATTAGTCCAGGTTGCTTGGTTTGGTGCATGGAGAACCCCACAAAGACATGACACAAAACAGCGAAGCGACTCGGAGTTTATTTTAAATTCTTTTGAATTTTCTTTTGAGTCAAGAAAAAAACCGTACTATCAAGAGGGGTTGCAAACAGTGTTCCAAGACCACTCAAGTGCTTAAGATCTAAATAGCCGAGAGTCCATCACTTTGGCACAACACATACACTTGGGATGGGCTAGTTTTAGTGTCAGGGTCAGAGGTTCCTACCCCTAGGGTCGGAGGCTCCGACCAACCAACTCGGCCAGAGACTAAGTGTTGGCCGAAGGTTCCTACCCCTTGGGTCGGAACCTCCTGGCCAAAATCTGTGAGTAACGGCTAAGTGACGTAAGCAACTGCCTATAAAGCCCAAACTTGGTTTCTAGCCATTGTGGGACTATTCCACTTCATTCCAACTGTTCCCTAGCCTCTCCTAAGGTCCTTTGAGCTCTCCCAACTAGTTCTAGTGCATCCTTGGTGATTCTTGTGAAGATCTAGTGGGAAATTGAGTGAATTTTGTTGAGAGAAGGCTAGGAGGATCTTGTGCACTTGAGGAGGACGCGGATTGACTTCTTGGAGGTTATTTCTCTTGGAGGAAAACCTCCTAGATGGTTAGGCGTCTCCCGCGAGCTTCCTCTTGTTGTGGATTGTCCCGGAAAAGTTTGTGAAGGTTAACCTCGCCTCCACAAGGAAAAGAGGTAAATTCTAGTGGATACCAAGTTGATCTTCGTAGTCTCTTAGTGAGGCAAGGGGTCGATCGAGACCCAGCTCTTTGGAGCTCCTCAACAGAGACGTAGGATCTTTGTGATCCGAACTTCGGGAAAAATCTTTGTGCCTCCGTTGTGTTTTCTCATTATTGCCTCATTTTGTATCTTACCTTGCCAGCATTTATCTCTTATTCCATTACTTGCACCATACTTGATCTCTCTCAAAATTATCCATTATTGAAGTATCTTGGTAGAGTCAAAACTCCAGGGTTGGAACCTCCAGCATTCTTGGCTGGAACCTCCGACTAGCCCTCTTGGCCAGCCCGAGAGAGCCGGTCGGAACCTCCTACCATTTTGGTTGGAGGTTCTGACCAGAATTTTACCGCTGCATTTGGAGAATTTTTCAGGAAGGCCTATTCACCCCCCCCTCTAAGTGACATCAACAGGCTTTCACTCCGCAGCAGATGAAGCCTTCTTCAAGTGCCCCAAGACCAAGGATGATGATGCCAGCAGTACCACCTCGGTGTTTCCCACCACAGATGCCAAGGCCTCCAGTGCCATAAAGACAGCAGTACCATGGTGGGAATCAGTATCCAGCAAGTAATTTTTCAAAGGAATGTTATCATTGCAAGCTGGTGGGACACATCCGTCCAAACTACCCCTAGAGAAACTTTTCGACGGATGTTGCACAAGTCAGAGCAAGAGCCCAGAGTGCCATGCCACGTGCTGTGCCATAGAATCAGAACATGGCAGGACGTGGAACTAGAGTGCCCAACAGAGGAGGAGTAATGCCAAACTGTGGAGGACAAGTTGGAGCTGTTGTAGGACGAGGACAACCTAACCCTAGAGCTATTCAGGGAATGGTGAATCATATTTCAGCCAAGGATGTCACTGGAGCTACAGACATTATGCTTGGTATGTTTCTTGTTAACTCAGAGCCTGCTCTGGTTTTATTCGATCCGGGGGCTACACATTCTTTTATTTCTTTGGTTTTGGTTAAGAAGCGTGGTTTAAGCATAGTAGCTTTTAATAATACCCATGTGATCCATGCCCCTGGATCAGACATGAAATCCCAGTTTAAGTACCCTAATATAGAAATTCAGATGAAAGGAGTTACCTTTTTAGCAGACCTTATGCTACTGGAAATGCAAGGATTGGATGTTATATTGAGAATAGATTGGTTGTATAAGTATAAGGGAAAGATGGATTGTGAGAATAAGATCATCAATTTGACCAATACTGATGGGAAGAAAGTAGAGTTCAGAGCCAAGAGACCCTTGTTGCCACCATTGCCACAGTCACTAAACACCATGGTTGCAGGAGTTGAGAAAGTACCAGTAGTTAATGAGTTCCCAGATGTATTTCCAATAGAGTTGCCAGGAATGCCACCTGAAAGAGAAGTAGAGTTCTCCATCAAGCTGAAGCCAGGAACCAAACCCATTGCAAAGACAATGTACCGTATGGCTGCATCGAGTTAAAGGAGTTGAAGAAGCAGATTGATGAGCTGGAAGGGAAAGGTTTCATAAGGCCAAGTGTGTTAGAATGGGCTGCCCCAATGCTATTTGCCAAGAAGAAAGATGGTACATTGAGGATGTGTGTGGATTATCGAGCACTCAATGAAGCAACTATCAAGAACAAGTATCCACTGCCAAGAATTGATGATTTGTTTGATCAACTAAAGGAAGCTAAGGTGTTTTCGAAGATTGATCTAAGATCAGGATACCATCAGTTTAGAGTTAGAGAAGAGGATATACCGAAGGCTGCCTTTATTACGAGATTAGGTTATATGAGTTTACTATGATGCCATTTGGAGTAACCAATACACCTGTAGTTTTCATGGGATTGATGAACAAGACCTATATGGATTACCTTGACAAGTTTGTGGTAGTCTTTATAGATGATGTCCTTATATATTCATCAAGTGAAGAAGAACATGAAGAGCATTTGAGGCTAGTTTTAGAAATATTAAGGGAACAAAAGCTGTATGCTAAGTTCTCTAAGTGTGAGTTCTGGATGAAGGAAGTACAATTTCTGGGCCATATCATCACTGCAGAAGGAGTGAAAGTGGACCCAGAGAAAGTTAAGGCTGTATCAGAATGGGAACAATCACAGACAATAAAGGATATCCGGAGTTTCTTGGAAACGGCAGGATATTATTGGCGCTTCATCGAAGGTTTTTCTAAGATAGTAAGACCTCTCACTAACCTCTTGAAGAAAGATGTGCCATTTGAATGGACAGATAAATGTGAGAAGAGTTTCTAGGAACTTAAAACAAGGCTAACGACCGCACCAGTGTTAGCTTTGCCTAACAACAAGAAGAATTTTCAAGTATATTGTGATGCTAGTCGTCAAGGAATTTGTTGTGTTTTGATGCAAGAAGGAAGAGTGGTAGCCTATGCCTCTCGTCAACTACGACCACATGAGCAGAATTATCCGACACATGATCTTGAGTTAGCTGCAGTTGTGCATGCACTGAAGATTTGGAGACACTATTTAATTGAAAACAAGTGTGAAATGTTCATAGATCATAAGAGTTTGAAGTATATATTCACTCAACCTGATTTGAACTTAAGGCAACGAAGATGGTTAGAGTTGATAAAGGACTACGACTTGGATATTTAGTATCATCCAGAGAAAGCAAATGTGGTAGCTGATGCCTTAAGTCGAAAGGCATATTGCATTAATGCAATGGTCCAAGAGTGCTCAGAGCCATTACTGAAGGAAATTTTCCAGTTGAGGTTAGAGTTCATTGATCAATCCAGTATTTGTACTATGGAAGTGAAGCCAACTTTAGAAGATGAGATAAAGAAGGCACAATAGGAAGATCCACAAATCCAGAAGATTAAGAAATATCTTCAGGAAAATAGGGCACTAGGTTTTACAGAAGATAGTAATAGAGTTTTGAAATTCCAAGGAAGGATATGTGTCCCTAATAAGAAAGAAATCAAGGATCTAATACTACAGAAAGCACATGATTCATTGTTTTCAATTCATCTTGGAAGCACAAAGATGTATCAAGATCTGAAGAAAATCTTTTGGTGGACTAATATGAAGCGAGAGATTGCAGAACATGTGAACCTGTGTGAAGTGTGTCAAAAGGTTAAGGCTGATCATCAACGACCTGTAGGATTAATGCAACCATTACCTTGTCTTGAATGGAAGTGGGATGAAATAGGAATGGATTTTATAATAGGGTTGCCGAAGACTAAAAATGGCTATGATGTTATTTGGGTTGTAGTTAACAGATTAACTAAAGTGGCATATTTCTTACCAGTTAAGCAGACTTATGGAGGAGATAAATTGGCTGAATTGTATTTGAGAAGAATTGTTATCTTGCATGGAATCCCAAAGAGAATAGTATCTAATAGAGGATCACAGTTTGTATCAAGATTCTGGAAGACTTTTCAAGAGTTGATGGGTACAAAATTAGGGTTCAGTTCAGCATATCACCCACAAACTGGAGGACAAACAGAGCGAGTGAATCAAATATTAGAAGATATATTAAGGGCATGTGCTTTGGTCTATGGATCAGCTTGGGATATTTGTTTACCATTTGCACAATTTTCATATAATAACAGCTATCAATCCAGCTTAGAAATGTCACCATTTGAAGCTCTGTATGGTAGAAGATGTAGAACTCCGCTTAATTGGATAGAAACTGGAGAAGGTCAGTTGATAGGGCCACAACTTGCACATGATGTTGAAGCTCATGTCAGAATTATCAGGGAGAAGCTTAAAGCTGCGCAAACCAGACAGAAGAGTTACAGTGACAATCGAAGAAGAGACTTGAGTTTTAAAACTGGAGACTTTGTTTATTTAAAAGTGAGTCCGCTTAAAGGAGTACAAAGGTTTCAGATAAAAGAAAAGTTAGCTCCTTGGTATATCGGACCATATCAGATCTTGAAGAGAAGAGGAGAAGTGACATATCAGGTGCAGTTGCCTGAGGAATTAACTGGAATTCTTCCTATTTTTCATGTTTCACAACTAAAAAGTGCTTACGAAAATCAATAGAACAGGTACCAATGCGAAACATCACACTCCAACCAGACTTGACTTATGAGGAAGAACCTGAGAAAATTCTCGAGACGACTGAATGGAGGTTACGGAATAGAAGTATTAAGTTCTGCCGGGTACAGTGGAAAAATCATACAGAGGATGAAGCGACTTGGAAAAGAGAATTTGAATTGAAAAAGGAGTACCCGCACCTGTTCAACAGTTTGATGAATCTCGGGGACAAGATTATTTTAAGGAGGGTAGGTCTGTAACAGCCCTAAAAATGACTAAATTTTAAAACCACTTTTATTTTCGTGTATTTTCAAAAATCCACGTCGAGTTTATCATTTTGTTCAATTTTAAAATGTCGTTCTTCATTCGTCGTAATTGCTTCTTTGTTTTCTTTCTCTTTTTATTTTCTATTTTCTTAGAAATGCAATCCATCCATCAATCCATTCATCCTAAATTCTCGTGGACGAGTCCACGTCGTTCTTGGGTCATCGGCCCATTCTTTTCTCGTCGCCGACCCATTTTCTCGGCACGACCTGTTCTCTTTTCTTTCTTCCTTTCCTTTTCTTTCCCCTTTTCTCATATTTATCCCTCTGGCCGCCAGCCCAGGCCGGCCCAACTCCCTCCATCGCCTCTATTTCTGTTTGGAGAAACAGAGCGAAGCTCTGCTAACCACCTCTCCTTGCCACGCAGCTGCTTCCTGCGGTGTCGTCGTCCACACGTCTGGTGCCCATGCATCAGCCGTGCCACCAAGCTAGCCATGCCCCGCGCTAGCTCATCCCGAACCCGACCTCAACTAGACGCCGTCGACGCCGTGTCGATCCTCCATCGCTCCTCTGCCGCCTCTGTCCTCCCTCTATCTCCCTCTCCACAGCTCCTCGTCGGTCGCTACCAACGGCAAACAGGAGCGCCTTCACCTCCTCTTCCTCTTCCCTGAAGCCGCCCCGACCCTCGTGCCGCCGTTCGCCGTCGCCAGAGCAAGAACGGCGAAGCCCTAGCTTCGGCTGCCTCCGCTCGATCCCCAAAATCCATCGCCGTCGTCATCTCTCTCTCAAAATTGAGGTGACCATCGCCTTCTCCATGCCAGACTCCTCCTTACCCCACTTCTTCCCCGGCGAGATCGCCGCCTGACCACGCTGGCGCCACCCCGCGCCGCCGCCCCCCTGTTCGGCCGCCCGTCAGCCGCGCGGTGCCAGTCCGCTCCCGGCCTCCTCGCGCCTAGCCGCCACCACTGTCGGCTCCCCCTCGGGCCCTTGGTGCTCCTGCACCGCGTCGCTACCGCTAGAGTTCACCGGAGCCGCCGCCTCTGTGCTCTGTCTGCCGCCGCAACCATTCCCTGCTCACCGCGCGCCTCACCGCCGGCTCTTCCACCGCCACTGACCTCGAGAATGGGGTCACCATGACCCCGGGACCCCGAAACCGGCGCCCACTTGTTGGGAACCAGCCTCCTCTGCCGCCGGCAACTCCGACCACCGGCCGGCCCCCGTGTATAGAGAGAGAGAAAAGGAAAAATCCTATTTCTCTAATGAAAAATAATTCTGAAAAGTCCTATTCACTGTTTCGACTGGTTTATTACTCTTTTTTTTCCCTCAAAATCAAAATCCGAGACCTATTCCCAACTCCTTGAATTATTCCGAATCCATTCACGCCAGTTTTGTCGCGATCCGAGCATCCGCTGACGAAAACCTAATTTTGGCTCTAGGGTTTCCGCATGACGCGACTTCGGAAAAATCCCAAATTTCTTCCATAATTCCTCTTTTAATATCCTGTACACTTTCTGAATTTTTAGCATTTATTTGGAGTTATTTGCTTATTTATTTTATTTGTGTATCGATAGACTCCGTCGCAGCAGATCCAATCGAGGAGTCCGAGTTCACAGCTGACGCATATGCCTACGCAGTCGTAGGTGGAGACGATTGGTATGACTACGCTGATTCCGAAGGCAAGTCATGCATCCTTTGAACAATAATTGAACCCGACCTGGAGCTAGGTCATATTTTGAGTAGAGTACTACCTTGAAGTACTTAAATAGGATGCATGAGTTAATTTTCTAAAGTATTTCGAAATAGATAACACCTTTTATTTGATATTGTTATAAATGTAATGCCATGCCTTGAGTTGAGCCTAATATATATCTTTGATAACTCCAGGTTAATCCTGCTTATTATGAACATGTTGAATATTATATGAAATTGTTATTTTATGTGATAGTTTTGGAAGTATATGATATATTTAAAGTTTTAAGGACATAACCCCCTTGTGCCAGTATAAGTAACATAGTTAGCGCCCATCCGCACGATCGAGGTATTCGGACCCAGTGTGTACTGCTCCAGTGAATTGAACTTCTGTAGCCATTCAGTGTATTAGCATTTTAGGCTTTAACGTGTGTAACGGCCACTGAGTGATGTAAGATTATTTGTTTATATGAGTGTGGGTGCTGCGGTGCCCTTTGCGGTCTTTGAGGACTGCGTGTTCCTCCTAGTCGTGCAATAGTGGATGGATGAGTCGTCGGGTTGGTGCACACCCTAGCAAAGGCCAAGTTGAGGCCAACAGGCGTCTTGTCCTATAACCTGCTAGGCAGAACAGAGATGAGCTTGGGGCAGTACTACACTTTGTTATCTTCAGCCTAGCTAGCTGTGGGTATCGTGCGGGTAAAGCTGGGTAGACGCTGCAGAGTCATTTGGTATTCAAATACGCCGTGCTCCCGGTAAATGGAGATATGTCTATGGGTGAATCCAGAATAATGGCATGAGTAGAATTATGATAATGGTTTAAATTGTGAGATGGTGACATGTAATATTAAACCCTTTAAAACTAAATTTGTTTATAAATTGGGATGTTTGTGAACTACTGATAAGGTTTAGAGTTAAACCAGTTCCCTTCTTTGTTATATCCTGCATCACTATATATTTCGCTGCATGGCTTGCGGAGTACTTGTGTACTCAGTCTTGCATATTTTGGGCTCTAGCCATTCAGGATGAAGTTGCAGGTGAAGTCGAGGAAGCCGTCGATCCACTGGATTGGGACGAAGACAAAGGCTTTGAGTTCTAGGTCGACTATACACTCAGGCCGTTCCTGTGGTGCAGAGTTGCATCTTTTGGTTGTACATGTACGGCCATAGGCCCGTTGTGTGCGTGTGTTGAGTTTGGGTTGTACTAGAACCTTGTCGGTTTGTTTAATTAATCGAAGTACTGTTTCTGTATCAATCTATGTGTAACTGAACTTCCTAGGCAGTTACGTATGTTGTGGGACGTTTGGACCCCCTTTGAACAGTCCCCACACTTCTACTGGCTGATAGCTCTCCAGGATGCGACTGGGCTGGTTCACCGCAGCAAAGGCGTGTCAATTCCATGCAAAGCTTAGGCCCTCCAAACCATCCCCCTTTCCTAGCCTTTTGCCGTCTGGGGGCTGGATATCCTCGGTTCGTTCCCCCAAGCTGTCGGGGGCTATGAGTACCTCTATGTCGCCATCGACAAGTTTACCAAGTGTCGGGAGGCCTTCCCGATCATCAAGATTGATAAGCACTTAGCGCTGAAGTTCATACGCGGCATCACCAATCGCTTTGACATTCCCAACAGGATCATCACCGACAATGGCACGCAGTTCACTAGTGAACTCTTTGGGGACTACTGCGACGATGTTGGCATCAAGATCTGCTTTTCGTCCCCCACTCAACCGAAGAGTAACAGACAAGTGGAGCGAGCTAGCGCCAAAATCTTGAAGGGTGTCACACCCTAAATTCATTAAATATTTAAATCCTGAGAAACACATTTTTAGAATTAATTAAAATGGCCAAGAGTGAATTAGTAAAAATCCATGAAAAATTTCCAACAAAAAGGGCCTAGATAAAATTTTATTAAATATTTTGCTTAATCCTTTAGCTCCTGAAATTTTTTGAGAATTAATTGAGCAAGGGAAGTATTTTTAATAAATAAAAGAGCATTCCAGTATTTATTAAATTGAGAAAAAAAACTTTTAGAAAACCCTCTGAGTAGTTGGGCCACTTTTGGCCAACTCTTCTCTCTCTTCCCGTGTGGCCTGCCTCGGCCTCGCCTTCCCCTCGCGCGCACAACGGCCCACCCAGCCCATCTCGCCGTATTGGCCTGCCACCCTTCTCCTCGCGCCTACTCCCGTTGACAGGTGGGGACACTGTTCCTCTCCGACTTGGCCGCCGTGAAAACGAGAGAGAGGCGGGCGGATTTGAGAGGATTTCATGCCAGCCGAGTCAGAGAGGAACAGTGTCCCCGTCTTGAGCTCGGGAAGGCTGGCGCGGCGAGATGAGCCGAGTGGGCTGCTGCGCGCGAGGGGAAGGCAAGGCCGAGGGCCTCGTGGGAAGAGAGAGACGAGTTGGGCCGAAATTGGTTCAACTGCTCATAGGGTTTTTAAAAGGTTTTTCTCAATGTAATAAATACTAGAATGCTCTTTTATTTATTAAAAAAATACTTTCCTTGCTCAATTAATTTCCAGAAAATTTTACGAGCTAAAGGATTAAGCAAAGTATTTAATAAAATTTTATCTGGGCCCACTTTCTATTGGAAATTTTTCATGGATTTTTACTAATTCATTCCTGGCCATTTTAATTAATTCTAAAAATGTGTTTTCTTAAGATTGAAATATTTAATGAATTTTAGGGTGTGACAAAGGGGCTCGAAACCAGAACATACAACGAGCTCAAGAAACATGGGATTGGTTGAATCGATGAGCTATTGGTAGTGCTTTGGGCTAATAGGACCACGCCTAATCGCGCCACTAAAGAAACGCCGTTCTTCCTTGTGTATGGCGCTATCATCAGTGCAATGTTCAGACTCGGTCACTCGAGGTCGGGGACTTAGTACTCTTCCATGTCCATACACGCATCGGAAAGAATAAACCATCCCCCATGTGGGAAGGCCCCATCCTCGTGACCGGCGTCTCTCGACCAGGCTCTATAAGATTGGCAACGGAAGACGGGACCCTGCTCCCGAACCTATGGAACATCGAGCACCTGTGCAAGTTCTATCCTTAACAAACCATGTAAGTAAAGGGTTGTGCTCGGGCCAACCTAGGCAGACCCGTGTTCTACCCAGGTTGGCTGGGGGCTGCCACTCCGTACATTACTTCAATGCAAACTTGTGCATTCTGCTTCCATGGCTGCCTTTTTTCAATTTTTCTTGGGGTTTTCTCCCTACTTATCCACTCACGAGGACGTCCTATCATGCGAGACCAATCTCACTCTCTTCCCAAATGCAAACGGGTGGCGACTGGTACACGTTGCCTGGGTAACCGTGGTAGTTCATCCCTACGCGCTGGCCACGGTGCTTCGCCCGGTGGACCATGCCAAGATGAAGCTATAAGCATCCGTGGCCACCTTAGGGCCTCGGGCATGTCATATTGTGTGTTCGGGGGCCGGTCCCCCGAGCAGGTGCAATCTTGGCCTAGGGCCAGAGGAATAGCTACGGCATTGGCAGCTGCTCGCGCACAAGCATGCTCGAGGGCTAGGCTACTTCGGCGCCCACAAACTCAGCAGACAAACAAAGCAAAGGTCCAAACTTCCCTTTGCTTTTTCCTGTTAAGTTTTCCGCTTTGGGAACCTTTTCCCATTTATCTGTTCGTAAGGATGTCTTATCACGTGAAGCCACTCCCACTCGTTTCCCAAACGCAAACGGGCGACGATCAGCGCACGTCATTTGGGTGGCTGCGGTAGCTTGCCCCTCGGTGCTAGGCACGGTTCTCAGCCCGGTGGACCCCGCCCCAAGCTTCACCGAAGTCCCGAGGTCCCAACCTCGGCAACAGGCAGTGGTGTTAGCCTGGTCAGCTCCACCCCGAGCACCGCAAATGCTTGGGCGTTCCAAGCTACTCGGGCACCCTCTCACATTGCTAAGATTTGTAACCCAAGGGGCTGCGGGTAAAGCGGTGTGAGTGCGTGCTAGTAGTGTGCTTGTGGACAACCCTCACGAATGGACGTCTACACTTGTTGGTGTGTAGGATTACTGTGGGTGCCATGGGCCCCGGGTACCTCATGACAAGCATATGGACCACTCGGATAGAGGATGGGCCTAGCCTTGTAATTAGAGATATAGCTAGATTCGGCAGACTTCGCCTTGTATAGAAAGGAATATACAGTCCTAGTCGGGTACGTTATATCTCTAAGGGGAGATCTCCTAGTCGTAATCCGATGGGGACTCCTACCTTGTAACCTTGTCCCCCAGTATATAAGGGGAGGCAGGGCGCCCCATGAGGGCAGAAGAGCTCATAGAAGCACACGGCCATACGGTTCATCAGAATCGCCACCATAATTCCTCAAAGGAATACATATAAACTGGACGTAGGGTATTACCTCACATCGAGGGCCCGAACCAGTATAAAATCTCCCTGTGTTCCTTTGCAATCCACCGAGTTTCCATCCGCCGAGTAGCCCCATATATTTATTGCCGGTGTAAAACATCGACAGTTGGCGCGCCAGGTAGGGGCTTCGGCGCGATCTACATCTACAAGCTCGATGGATCCAGCAACCGAAGTCGACGGCGGCAAACTCCCCCCCGGAGATACAATCGCATTCAGAAGCCTTGACTTCGTCGCCGACCAGATCGGCAATCTCACCCCGGCCGACACGGACCCGATCCAACCGGCCGAGGAACTAGCTGACTCCGCGCCAGTCGGCCCACACGACGCTGCGGCAATCTTCGACGACATGCTGCGGCGATCTCCAATACGCCCGAGTCCAGGGACAACTCTTCCTTTCAGTGTTCGACTCGGACTCGGTTCTGAGCCGGCCGAGATCGGGCCGAGAAGGGAAGAGATCGTCAACTTCCCGTTCGGACTCAGCGACGCCGCGGATATCTACAATCTACATCCGACGCGGCAAACCCGATCCCCTGGAGTTTGACTCGGATACGGCTCCGAGCCGCTCGAGATCGGATCTAGGGAGGTCGGAGTTGTAATCACCCCCATCAACTATTCCGACTACGACTCTCAGTCGGACTACGACTCCCAGTCGGATTCCGACTCCAAGTCGGATACCAGCTCGGCAAGCTTCACTCCGCCGCGAGAAATTTTCATGGCATCCAGAGGCTCTACTCCTATTCAGGAATCATGCCGACGACACGAGCCACAAGAGGAGGAGGCCTGCCGACTGCAAGAACAACAGGAGGAAGAAGCAAGACGCCTGCACGCCCGCAACGACGATCTACGCAAGGCTGAGCAAACCGCTCAGCAGCAAATCCTCCAAACCCGAGTCGGCGACCACGATGTCTTCGTTACTCCCCAACAGAACATCGTGGCCGCTGCAACCCTACTGGACACAGTCCAGCTTGGGCCTGATCATCAGGCCACCCCGACGATCGCAAGGATAAAAGCCATGCTTACCGCTGCTGCATGTCAGCAGCACCAACAGTCGGGAGATACCCTCATACCGACCAACCGGTCGGCATCCCCAATGGCAGTCTCGTCTACCTCAAAGCGACGCCGAGTGGCCGGCTCTAGTCGGCTGCACACGGAGTCACGCCAAACGTCACTCGGCAACCCAAACCACAACCGGCAACGTCGAAGTGACCGTCGGGACAACCGGGATCTCCGAGGCCAACTATGGCGTGATCTTCGGCAGGACACCAATGCTCGGCGCCGCGAACGAGAAGAAGACGGGCAATGCCAACTGGAAGACGAGAACGAGCATTTCGGCCTCTACCACGAGCGGTTTCGCCGCAGTAGTCGGGGTCGGAGTCCACATGAAGACGGAGGCATACCAGCCTTCACCCAGGAGCTACAACAGGTCGACTGGCCAGTCGGCTTTAAGCCTACAGGCATCAACAAATACGATGGCAAGACCAATCCCGAGTCCTGGCTCACGATCTACACTCTGGCGATCCGAGCAGCTGGGGGAAATCACAAAGTCATGGCTAACTACCTCCCAGTTGCTCTAGCCGACTCAGCGAGGACATGGCTAACAGGACTCCCAAAGCGATCAATCGGCTCTTGGGGAGAACTCCGGGAACGGTTCATCACCAACTTCCAGGGAACATATGAGAGGCCATCTTCCGAGTACCACCTATATCAGTTGCGCCAAAGGAAGAACGAGTCTCTTCGTGACTTCATCAAGAGGTTTTCTGAGAGGAGGAACTCAATCCCGAACGTCAAGGATGAGGTCGTCATCGCCGCCTTTCGAAAAGGAGTCAAAGACACCTCGTTCATCGACAAATTCACTCGGAAGTCTCCCAACTCTGTCAAGGCTTTATTCGACATGGCGAACAAATACGCCGACTCGGCCCACGCTGTTGCCGAGGCCCTCGATGACAACAAGTCACCCTGACAGAAGAAGCGGGACGACACCGACGACGCGGTCCCGACTAAAGCTGGGAATCGCAAACGCAAGTCAGACGGCTCTATTGTGGCAGTCGGTCACAACCGTCTTCGACCTTCAACAACTGAGGATTATCGGAGCAACAAGTGACATGCTCGGGGGCTCACAAACCCAAACACAAGGATGGCATCCCCACTCCCAAATACCGAACAGCTAAGTCGCTTTCTGATAAACATCTCCTCACTCGGCCTTGCTAATGCTGCAGCCGCTTACACCTAATAGGTGTACAAGCTGCGCATTTACTTTTTTCCGTTTTTGCTCTTAAATGATTACAAAAGTACTCGAGTAGCATAAATCTCGATCCGTGAAACTCTGCTCCATGTAAGACAAACTCAAGTCACCCAAAACGCGTGCCTGGGAAAGAGCCATGAGCCAACTCCCGACGCTAGGGGGCTATGACTAGTCGGGCAGAGTGCTTAAACGTAAGGGGTTAACTACTCGAGGAAATTAATATCAAAAAGAGGAAGAACACGTATTTACATACATTGTAAAATACATTTTATTCGGGTGATTATTTCCATCATCAGATGCTACTCATCCGATATTTTTATATTGCAGGCCCAGCTCCGGATATGCGTGACAGGAACTCAGGGCTGCGAGCCTATCTCCTACGCTCGGGGGCTGGACAAGTCTGCCAAAATACACTCGGGATGCTCCATGAGGGCTACTTACTGAGTACTTGCGCCAGTCGGGACGTCATCTTCCTCGGCTACGCTCCATGCGAGCTAATAACCGGCCTCCGGCGCCAGTCGGGGCTGTGTACTACTCGGCTAAGTAGGGTACGCCCCATGAGGGTCGCCAGCCGAATCCTACGCTAATGCTAGGTTCGGGTACCTTATCCGGCTTTACCGAAGTCAGAGAAGACCTATGTCGTCAAAGCACATCCGGAGTTCCCATGCACCGCGTCACACCTGGGGAGAGCGAGCAGATTCTGCAATATACCTACTTAGGCGTCTGTGGCAACCAAGATGCATCCGGAGCATAAGTCGGAAAGACTTGCAGACGAGGATTCCTCTGGCTGATTGCGGTTACCAACGCCGCCATACTCATCCTGACATGCGATGGATGCTACTTCTATAGAGCTATGCTGGGTAGGTTGGTTCAGGCCGACTTACTTGGTAATAGCCACCAAGACATGAGTTCCTACAGTAGCATGCTCCATGTGGGCCGCCCGCAGGCTGAGTTGAAATTATAGCGCTGGTGCTACCCACAGGAACCGATGAGGTAAACAGATATGCTTCATGAGAGCCTTATTGCTAAACATATATGTTTGGGTATCTGTCTTATCCACCAGGTCTCGAGGATACATCCTTACAGGGATCACAAGCTGGTCTTCATTAAAATTGGAGATGCAGGTATCTCTCTCGAGTACACCTAACCACGTAATGGATTTATTTTTCATACAGTGGTACTCGGCCTACATGCGTGGCCACCAGTTGCCATGAGCAGCATTATTCCCGCTGACATGACGCGGATGAGTCTAACTTTCGAGTAGTACACTACTCGGGAGAGACTATAAAATTCTCATTCCCGCTGACATGACGCGGATGAGTCTAACTTTCGAGTAGTACACTACTCGGGAGAGACTATAAAATTCTCATTCCCGCTGACATGACGCGGATGAGTCTAACTTTCGAGTAGTACACTACTCGGGAGAGACTATAAAATTCTCATTCCCGCTGACATGACGCGGATGAGTCTAACCTTCGAGTAGTGCACTACTCGGGAAAGACTATAAACAATCTTCCAGCTGACGAGCTGAAGAGTCTAACTTCCGAATAGGACGCCACTCGGGAAAGACTATAAACCCTTTTCCAGCTGACATGAAGCTGACGAGTCTAATTTTCGAGTAATATATTACTTGGGAAAGACTATAAATAATCATCCCGGCTGACATGACGCCGACGAGTCTGATTTTCGAGTAGTATACTACTCGGGAAAGACTATACACCCTTCTTTCCAGCTGACATGACGCTGAAGAGTCTCATATACGAGTAGCATCCTACTCGGCAAGACTATAGACACACATTCCGACTGACATGAAGTCGAAGAGTCCTACATACGAGTAGTTCCCTGCTCAGCAAGACTATAAATTATATTCCGGTTGACATGATACCGAAGAGTCTCATGTACCAGTAGTAATCTACTCGGGAAAGACTACAAGGTTAAAGATCTTTGACTTCATGTTTAATTGTTTTCACAATTAAGCACAAAGTCGGGGGCTACACCTAATAGGTGCGCCTATTCGGCGCACACTATTCCAACATCTACATCGAGACCTTCATAGCCTCGCTGCCAGCTGACATGAAGCAGGACTCGGGAGAAGCAGCACTCAGACAAAGAGTACTCGGGAGCAATGCACTCGGGAAGACTTCACCGTGGAGGATGAGCACTCGGCATCAGCTGTGACTCAACTATGAAGGTCTCGGGGGCTACTGTGGGTGCCATGGGCCCCGGGTACCTCATGACAAGCATATGGACCACTCGGATAGAGGATGGACCTAGCCTTGTAATTAGAGATATAGCTAGATTCGGCAGACTTCGCCTTGTATAGAAAGGAATATACAGTCCTAGTCGGGTACGTTATATCTCTAAGGGGAGATCTCCTAGTCGTAATCCGATGGGGACTCCTACCTTGTAACCTTGTCCCCCAGTATATAAGGGGAGGCAGGGCGCCCCATGAGGGCAGAAGAGCTCATAGAAGCACACGGCCATACGGTTCATCAGAATCGCCACCATAATTCCTCAAAGGAATACATATAAACTGGACGTAGGGTATTACCTCACATCGAGGGCCCGAACCAGTATAAAATCTCCCTGTGTTCCTTTGCAATCCACCGAGTTTCCATCCGCCGAGTAACCCCATATATTTATTGCCGGTGTAAAACATCGACAATTACGCTCATGCATGCCAAGTCCACGGCTCCTAAGCCGGCGTGCTCCCACCCAAGCAAGGGTGATGACGAGTTGGAGCTATGGGCATTTGCAACCGCTTTAAGGCCTTGGGCGTGAGGAGCTGTGTGCTCAAGGGCTCGCCCCTCGAGCAAACGTGATCCCAGCCCAGGGGCAGTAGGAGCTTTCCCGGGTGTGGGTGGGCTTGGAGGCGTCTGCAACCACTTCAAAGAACTCGGGCACGAGGGACCATGCGCTCGGGGGCCACCCCTTAGCCCCCCGAGCGGATACGGTCCCTGCCCGAGAACTAAAGGAGAAGCTAAGTCGACAGAGCTTGCTCAGGCGCTGCCAGTGCGAGGTCAGGCATTTGAAAAGTAAAACTTTGTGCTAGTGCGCTGCCAATGCTCGGGCAAGTTTTATAACAAAAAGATTATTCCTACTACTTTAATTTGTATTTGAAAAGTAAAACTTCGTCTTGCAAGGTTAGTTTATTTTAACTAAGCGTGAAAAAAAATATTGTTAACACACTTGCCGACTAAGTTAAAAAAGACTAATGAATCATAGTAGTCTCTCCATCTGTCGTATTAAAGTACGTACACCACTTTACACAAAATGAGCGTACCTTAACTGGTTTTTTTTAACCAGTTCATCTAGATTTAAGTCTTAGATATTGTTTAAAAGAACTTATGGCTTTAGCTTATCAACGAAACGCAAAAAAATAAATCATTAGTGCATGATTAATTAAGTATTAACTATTACAAACTTAAAAAAATAGATTTATCTAATTTTTTTAAAAAAATTATATAAAATATTTAGAAAATGCACTATTTAAGCGTACTCATAAAAATCGAGAGAATAAGCTTAAGCCATAATCTGATTTAAATGGTGCCTTAGACTTGGCACTTATATATGGCTAATTATTCTTTTATGATAGATGATGTATCCGTCGATACCAAGACATCAATCTTAAAATGTATCGGTCCCTTCTTTGAACATGCTTATATGGATAAGATGTGCTGGTGTGCTTGTGTGCGTTCATAAACGCGTGTGTATATGAACATTTTTGTTTGTACTGTGTTTAAAAAAACATCATTGCATGTCATTTTCAATCCTGATAAATTGTCTAATGCGTGAAAATGTTCATATTATCTTTTGTAAAGTACTAAATGAAAAAAGTAAATTTTTTAAAAATGCATGTCTCTTTACCTGAAATTGAATTATTCATGATGTTCCCCATCAAAGAAAAGCTACGATTAAAATAAGTTACAAAGCTACAGCAGACATGATTACTAGTTTAGTAATCCTCTTCACCTCTTTGATCAATCGATAAGCACAGTTTGCCTTAAAAAAATTGAGAAAGCAGAATTGGAAGACAAATGTGCATCATAATCAATTACTGGATTGCTTCAACGGAGAAGAAACTAATGTTGGCTGTTGCATTTTTCAGATGAGGTACAAGTACAAGGAGTCCCTGTGACAGATCATATAGCACGCGATACAGCGGGAAGCTATACATAATTGTAAGATATATAGACAATCCTTCTACGGGGAAAATTTTATAACTGTCATGCCCTAGCAAAGCTTCTCGATTACTCATGCATGTCACGTTGCTGCATATGTTGAGATGAGAGAGAAGAGAAAAAATTACAAAAGAGTAGGAATGAGATCCTCCAGAGTACTCCCTTCAATTTTTAATAAATATCGCTGTTCACTTTTAATATGATATTTGATTATTTGGTTTATTTAAAAAATTTAAGTAAGTATAATTTATTTTGCTGTGATTTGGTTTATTATTAAAGAAACTTTAAGCATAATATATTTTTTTATATTTACACTAATTTTTAAATAAAACGAACGATCAAACGATAAAATCAACGATGTCATTTATTAAAAACTGAAAGTAGTACTTATATATGCTTCTAGGAGCAGGCCTGCATATGAGACGATGTGTGTGTGGGTATATTTATAAGAGTATTGTCTCTTGGTGTCTCAAGAAACAAGAAGTCTACACCTGCTCCACGGAAGAGACATAATGGACGGAAGAGAAACAGGAAAAGATAAAGGTAGGCCATCATAGGAGATAACACTAGTCGATTCCATGAACCGTTTTTAAGTATGTCTCTTAATAATACGAGGAGGGCTTACAAATAATGTTTTGCTTTATCATTGGACATGCCTAATAAGGCAAATACACCCCATTAGTGCCATTTCACATGACTGATATATATTACTTGCTCAATTTCTGTCATATTGCTGTCATTTCCATTCCTAAAATAGCTCGAATTATTTATTTACTTTGATATGTTTTGTACGTTCGAATTAATATATATTATATTAGTGATATGTCTTAGAGAAAATCATAGAGATGATTGTATCACATACTATGTTTATGAATTTATAGATAAAGTATTCCTTAAGATAGATAACTTATTATTGATCAATGTGACTTATTCATGAGACTCCTTATATAATATGTTACTATTTCTAAATGATCCCTGATTATATATCATATATGGAACGATATGATTTTAAGATCAACACACATATTGATGGATGATCATGTCTCGTAGATCATGGTATAAAGATACTAAATCAATAATACGGGCACATGTTAGAGAACATGTTGTCGTATAGATCCAACTTGAAACACAACAAGAGCTATATATGATGTACCATCAGTTGGTTTCAGGTAGTGTTCGTGTAGAACTTTTATACCTGAGATTATCTTGGTTTTCGACATGTGTAGTGACTTACTTTGGAACTGCCAAATGCAACACCATAACTGGGTAGTTATAAAAGTAATCTACGAATTTGCTATGAAATATGTAGAGGGGTGTGAATAATCAAGATGGGATTTGCCCTTCCTAGTTAATGGGAGAGATATCTCTGGGCCCCTCAATGCAATGGACCACTAAAGTGCATGGCCATGCCGAGTGATTGAGGAGTCAATCACGAGTTGAGAGTAATACATCACATGATCGAGTGAATGATTAAGCTATTGAAAGGATGGTACACATCTCGCCTTGAGCTTAATTGATATCGTGGTTCAGCCGATATGATCTTTGTGTGTACCCGGCGGGTTAAATGCCTTGCTAGAGACCGCTATTGACACATGGACCAAAAAGTTATTTTCGGGTTACAACCGAGCATACATGAACTTACGGGGTCGCACACATAACGGGTAAGAACAAAGTGTTTGGATAGAGATCCGAATATGGTTTAGTTTTGATAGGATCCGAATAAAGTTCTTAATGGACTTGCGAGGCCTAGTTAGATACTCTATATATATTCAGGGGCAAGGCACGGTGGAGTGTCTCTCTTCGTGACAAAACCCTAGCTGCACCTCTCCCCATGAGCCAAACCCTAGCCGCGTTGGGCGCAATGTAACACCCTAGTTTTCAGGTACCGTTGAAAAATTATTTTAATTAAAACCGTATATTCAAAAATTTGATTCTTTGTGTGCATCTAGTAAATAGTGCCAAAGATCTCGATTAAATCAGCTCCTGTAACCCTAAATCGCTGCCACATCGACCCTTGGAAATGGAATCCCGAAATCAGAACCTCCTTTGGAACCCCTGTTCCTCCCTCTTTGAAATTATCCCAAAATCCAAACTTTATCTTAATCTCAGTCAAAGTCCCTCCTTTAGGTTCCTGGGGACATCGATAATTTAAATATCAAGTTCAAATTAAAACCCCTTGAGATCCCTCTAAATTTATCCCATTTTATCCGTTCTTGAACCCCAATTCTCTTCTACCAAAATTCGCCCAACATTCAACTCATTTTGAAAATTCAAAGGGCTTCCTCAATATCCTCCAACATTCCTCCTCATTCTACTTTATTTTCAAACATCTTCAAAATTCATCCTAACAGTATCGAAATCCTAACCCTAAAATGTAACACCCCAAAAAAAACTTGCCTAAAAAGCAACCCAAAAAGGATGGCGAGTAGGCTATCCAACATAAAAAAAATTCGGCAGCAAGACCTCTATAACAGAGCAATGCGGAAGCAACGACATAAGAAGAGATAAAACTAAGTACCACAACAAGATAAAGCATCTTAATGAGCAGCTCAGCATTAAACAAAGTTTGACAAGAACAACCTAACAACAACCACAAGGTCTAAGTTAAGGTTATCTGAAGAACATAGGCTCCAAGTTCTGGTACTATTATTATTATTACACAAGATTCACACTAATAGATGACGTGAATGAGTAGTGTGTGCTGCTACTTTCCCACCCTTCAAGCAAAAGCCACTTGAGAACTTGGAGAGATAGAAAAAAAGGGGGTGAGATATGAAATCTCAGCAAGTAAACTACATTATCAAGCTATTTAAACTGCAAGGTTAGTAAGCATCGATTTAATCTTCAATTACATGTTAACCAAACATCAAGCAATGAGATATCTCCAACAAGCGAAACAACCACATATAAGATAAGGATTGGTCACCACCGAAACTAAGGGGAGGCATAGCCTCCCACAAACTCTCCCAAAATCATAAACCAAGGCATGTATGTCATGGTCCAGAAATTTAAAATGCATATGCAATGCAAATGCCATGTCTCCTGCCTTCATACCCAACAAAGTATGAAGCCACATCGTTATGCCCAATAAACGATGCTGTAACGGTACGGTCGCGGCTACAAGCGGCAACATAACTCCATATGCCCATGAATGACTGAGATGCAATGCAAATGCCTTATAAAAGAAGGATAACTGCATATAACATCATGAACACCTCAATATAACCAACACGACTCATTCCACCATACCGACCGGAGCATCATCAAACCATAAACATAGGAGCATAAATATCACCATAGAAAAACATAGAGCATATGTCAAAATGATTATAACATGGTTTGAGCGGCCACATTATAGCAAACATATTTATGAAATTTTAAGGTAGAGGTAAAATAAATAGCAAGTTAAAGCTTGTAGCAAACCATCGCCACGTTTACTTGCCTCCAATGAAGGGTTGACCGCTCTAGGTGCGATCCGGAGCAATACCACCTGCTTTAACAATTTATGATAAGAAAAAAAACTCATGCTAACAAGTAGCTACACAAATTAAAGCACTCTTACGCCCCAACCCGACAACCGAGCAAAACAATTGCAGCAGTGCTGCTTCACTTCCTTGCATCTTTCAAACAATACAGGGTATGATGGCAAACAAAAACACTTTTGGAATCTACACAACAAGATCTACAACTTTGCTGTAGAGCTTTTATTTTAATCATGTCTCTAAGATGGCCTAAACTGCCATTAAAAATAGACAACAGAATCTGCTCAAGAATTCAGTCAGGAAGCTTAACATTTTTATAACTCCAGATCCTTATGTTCAAAAATCATCAAATTTAACCAGAGAACAGA
This sequence comes from Oryza meyeriana var. granulata, assembly GCA_003991445.1. Lineage (NCBI taxonomy): Eukaryota > Viridiplantae > Streptophyta > Magnoliopsida > Poales > Poaceae > Oryza > Oryza meyeriana. The sequence continues at coordinate 244,494 of RYFJ01001740.1, read as the reverse complement.
GAATTCCATAATATACAACTTTGGTATGATGCACCCTTGTAGAAAGAGTTATTTAGATGGCCTAAAGCATGCTGAAACCTTAACTCGAAAACCTGCTAAGGAAACAGTATAGCTGACAATAAAAATTCCATAACTGGAGTTCCCTTCACCCAAAAATCATGATATTTATCAATCTGGAAACATAATGGAAAGTACTATAAGTCTCTCATACATGGAAAGGCTAAAAACACTGATAAGAGTCTCGAAATCCTCCTATATCCAGTTCTGTCTAGAACTTCATCAGAACAACACAGCCAACATAGGAAAATCATAACTCCTAAACCGCCTGGGCTAAAATCACAAAATTTCACAGACACATAGATCTGAAGGTCCTCTAAAACTTTGTAGTTCACCAAAACATTTAGTTTGGCCTCTAAGTCACCCAAAAAGCTCCCCCAAGAAAAACTGCAGAAAATGCTAACCTGAAAAACGAGGGGGAAACTCCCAAATAGCCTTACTCCCCACTAATCCATTCATTCCTAAGGTAAAACTCCATTCTATTCATCCAAGTTGTGCTGGGGAAGATTAAACCTTGCTCCCCTTGGTTACCCCCAAACCCTAGGGCAGCAGCAAGAGACGGGAAAGAACGGATTTACACCACCTTTTCTTGCTCCTCTCGTCGAGCTCGATCCATTTTGCTAGTTTCCCCCAAGAATTTGGTGCTGTAGGGAGGGGATTGAGGGCTTGACAACCATGGAAGAGAGAGGGAGAGGCAAGAACATGAGAGGGAGGGGCATGGAACTTGAGAGGGAGAGGCCACAGAACCACTGGTGGAGGAGGAGCACTTGAGAGAGGGGTGTGGGCTAGTTGGATGGGCCGAACCTACCCATGGCCGGCCCAGGAAGCTCCCTTCTTTTTTTGTTTCTTTTCTTTTTTTTTCCACGTGTTACATTCTCCCCTCCTTTAAAGAATTCGTCCCCGAATTCCACCATCTAACGACAAACTAAAAAATCGAGCAAAAGAGAATCTAAGAAAACATGACTCACTAGTCTTAAAGAGTTTAGGATACTTCTTGCACATTTCCTCTTCAAGCTCCCAAGTTGCTTCTCGCTCTAATTGGTTGGTCCAGAGAACCTTAACATATCTGATAGTTCTCCTCCTCATGACTCGCTCTAAAGAGTCAAATATGCGCACTGGTTGGCATTCAATTGTCAGGTCCTGCTCCACTCTAATTGGCTCTAGATCAATCTTGTGCTCAAGGTCCCTCAGATACTTTCTCAACATAGAAACATGAAAGACATTGTGTACTCCCCTTAATGAATCTGGCAATTGCAACCGATACGCCAAGCTTCCTACCCGGGCTATGATCACAAACGGACCAATGTACCTTGGGCTAGGCTTCCTTATAGTAGCAAACCACACAATACCTTTGGTCGGTGACACTCTGAGAAGGACCTGATCACCCACTGCAAACTCTAAATCTCACCTCCTTACATCTGTGTAACTCTTCTGTCGACTCTGAGTGGCCAACAAGTTTTGTCGTATTTTATGCACCTTGTGAGATGTCTCTTGGACCCAATTTGGACCAACCAAAGACCTCTCACCCAACGTTTCCCAACATATGGGAGAGATACACCTTCTTCCATACAAAGCCTCGTATGGAGCCATCTTGATACTAACTTGGTAGCTATTATTATAAGCAAACTCTGCTAAGGCTAAATGATCCTCCCAACTACCTTTCCAAGAAAGAACACAAGCATGAAGCATGTCCTCTAAGGTCTGAATAGTACGCTCTGATTGACCATCTGTTTGTGGGTGGAAAGCGGTACTAAGTGTGTGATTTGTGCCCAAAGCACTTTGTAGACTTTGCCAGAAATTAGACACGAATTTGGGGTCCCGATTTGAAATAATTGACTTTGGCACACCATGTAGTCTCACCACTTCCTTGATATATAAGGGGACCAAGTCGGGTGCAGAGTTAGTTCTTTTCATTGGAATGAAATGAGCAATTTTTGTGAGTCTATCAACAACAACCCATATAGCCTCCCTACCTCATGGTGACCGAGGTAAACCAACTACAAAGTCCATAGTAATATGTTCCCATTTCCACTCGGGGATCTCCAAAGGCTTTAACAGACCTGCAGGCTTTTTTGCTCTGCCTTAACCTGCTAGCAAACTCCACATGCTGCCACATATTTAGCAATATCAGGCTTCATCCTTTTCCACTAGAAGTTTTGTTTCAAGTCCCAATACATCTTGGTCTCCCCATGGTGGACTGTATAAGGAGTTCAATGTGCCTCCCTTAGAATATCCATCTTCACATTTGATTTCTGTGGCACGCAAAGACGTCCCCTGAAGCATATCACCCCATGCTCATCTATGCTGAACTCTCGTGGTCTACCTTCGAAAATCCTTTTTCGAACCTCCTGAAGCAAGCGATCATACTTCTGAGCCTCATGCACACGCTTAAGTAGGGAAGACTGAATAATCATTTGAGTCTCCTGGTTTGCAACACCCATATAACAAAAAGTAATACCCATACAGTCTAAAACTGAAATTAAGGGCATCGCCGCCTTGGGAACCCTTGTCCTACTAAGTGCATCCGCCACCACATTTGCTTTTCCTAGATGGTACTGGATAGTCACATCATAATCCTTTATCAACTCTAGCCACTGACGTTGTCTCAAATTCAACTCCTTCTGAGTAAAGATATACTTGAGACTCTGATGATCAGTAAAGATGTCACATGACTCACCATAAAGATAGTGCCTCCAGATCTTCAATGCAAAGACCACTACAGCCAGCTCTAAGTCATGTGTCGGGTAATTCTGCTCATGCTTCTTCAACTGTCGTGAAGCATAAGCAATTACTTTGCCTTCTTGCATAAGCACACAACCAAGCCCAATACGGGAGGCATCGGTATACAAAGTAAAGCGTTTGCCACTTTCAGGCAAGGCCAAAATAGGAGCATTCACCAATTTACCTTTCAAAGTCCAAAAACTGGCCTTGCATTCACTAGTCCATATAAATGGAGCACCCTTCTCGGTCAGCCTAGTCATTGGTTTTGCAATGATTGAGAAACCCTTCACAAACCGCCTATAATAACCAGCGAGTGCAAGAAAACTCCGAACCTCTGTCACGTTGGTTGGCCTTTGCCATCCTACCACTGAGGCAACATTCTTTGGATCAACCATAATACCATCTTGATTGATCACATGTCCCAAAAAGCTCACTTCAGAAAGCCAAAAGGCACACTTCAGAAACTTTGCATAGAACTTGTTTTTCCTAAGAGCATCCAGGACAAGACTGAGATGAACCTCATGTTCCTCTTTGGACATAGAGTAGACCAAGATATCATCAATAAAAACCACCACAAAAATATCCAAGTACTCATGCAACATCCTGTTCATGGCCTCCATAAAGACAGCAGGAGCATTTGTTAGTCCAAAGGACATGACAACATACTCATAGTGTCCATACCTTGTATTGAAAGCCGTCTTCTCAATATCCTCATCTTTAATTCGAAGTTGATGATAGCCAGATTGCAGATCAATCTTGGAAAACACCTTAGCACCTCTCAACTGATCGAAAAGGGCATCAATATGAGGTAAAGGATACTTGTTTTTGATCGTTACTTGATTAAGTGCCCTATAGTCCACACAAAGCCTTTTTGTGCCATCCTTCTTCTCCACAAACAAAACAGGTGCAGCCCAAGGCGATGCGCTTCGGTGAATAAAACCCTTAGCAAGTAGGTCATCCAGCTGCCTCCTTAACTCCACTTGCTCAACAGAAGCCATCTTGTATGGTGCCTTATAAATAGGTTGTGTACCAGGAATCAACTTGATCTGAAAAACTAGCTCTCTTTCGGGAGGCAAACCAGGAAGTTCATTAGAGAAAACATCAGGATAACGACACACCACTGAAATGTCCTCCACACGCAAAGAAGCCCCATGATCATCAACCATAGCAAAAAGGATGCCAGACTTTCGTGTCCTACGGTCTGGTAGCAAGTGACAAAGCAAAGAGAGAGTGTACTTCAAACCACTCCCCTGAAAAATGACCTCTTGCCCTGATGGTGCTTGTAGAGAGATTGTCCTCCAGAAACAAGAGATAACAGCCTTATATCGAGAAAGCCAATCCATGCCAAGAATCACATCAAACCCCTCCAACGGAATGACTACTAAGTTAGCAACAAAATCCTCATCCGCAAGAGAAACAACACAACCAGGACAGACAAAAGAATTGGAAATAGGCCCCCTAGCGGAACTAACCACAATAGCCTCTCCAATACCTTGCATAGCCAATCCTGTATGACCAACAAAAACCTCCGAGACAAACGAGAAACTAGCTCCAGAATCAAAAAGAGCATGTGCAACAAAAGAATAAACTGAAATGATACTTGTCACCACATCGCCACGGTCTCTGCTATCAGCTGACGGCATAGCATATACCCCTGGGACACTAGTCGAAGAAGAGGCTCCCACCGTAGGAGCAGCCGGTGCAGGAACCACGGGTGTTGAAGGAGTAGTGGCGCGGGGCAACCAGAAGGTCCCAGACTGAGGTATAGGGACCGGTGGAATATCTAAAGGTGGCAGTAGGTATTGATGTGTAGGCGGCATGGGCACGAGAAAAGAAGGAGGCGCTGCCATCATCTGAACTGTACCACTAGAAGCTGAAGAAGAAGAAGACATTGGCTCCCAACGAAGCTTGGCATCGGATTCTTCCTGCAAACCACATTTTTGTGGTCCTGTCCACAAATAGAGCACTTGCTAGACCATCGACACTCCTTGAGACAGTGCGGATCACCACACCTAAAGCACACCATCCCCATACCAGGTTTGGGAAAGGCGTGATACTGAGGAGTAGTCCCTCCTGAAGTGCGAGACTGAGTGGAGCTACCACGATAAGCATGGTGACGTTGAGACTTCCCCTTCTTATGACTCGAACCACCAGAATGGCCCTTTCTATCTCCCTAACTCCGAGACTGCTCACCACCAGAGGACTTGTAAAGGTCAGTGGTGTACATAAGCTGCATCTCAACTCCTAAAGCTTACTCCACCATGGAGCGAAAGTCTGTGATAGAAAAGGCGCCAAGCACATGGCGAATAGCAGGCTTAAGGCCCTGACAGAACTGCCTGGCCTTCTCTACCTCATCATGGGCCACATATGGAACAAAGCGAACAATTTGGTTGAAGCCAATCTCATACTCGGCCACTGTCTTCTTATCCTGAACATAATTGTTTAGATCAAGCTTCATCTTGTCCAGGAAAGTCGTTGGGTAGAACCTCCGCTCAAACTGCCTAACAAACTCTGCCCAAAACAAGGGACCATGTGTAGCAGTGCGAGCAGACTGCACACCCTTCCACCAGATTTGTGCCTCGCCTTTCAGTAACTGTGTGCCATAGCGAACACGGTCCTGAGCCAATACCTCAAAAGCCTCCATCTTGTCCTCAACATATGATAGCCAATCAGCAGCCTAGACTAGAGTGCAACTACCATCAAAATTATCCATCTTCATGCCCACCCACTCTTTTAGTGAGACCCCACACTTGGGACCCCCTGTAGTAGGCTCATCCTGACCCATAGCAATGGCTGCACTAGAACCAGGTGTAGCTTGTCCAGCACCTTCACGACTAGCCTGTCTGAGTGCCCTCAGCTCATTTTCCATTTCCTGCATTCTGGCTAGGAGCTCCGCCTGACTATTGTTCTCTCCCTGGGCATTGCCTTCCGGCTCTGGCCAACTATGCTTCTTAGGTGGCATAACTGTAGCCACCACAAAAGACAACGAACAAACCAATTAATCCCAACATTCTAAAGAAGAGGGCAAACTTTAAATAAAACAAGAATAGAAACAAACATATACACCCGTACCCCCCCCCCCCCACCTACCTATGTAAGTTTGTCAAATTAAGCCTTATCTTCCTTTCCTAAAATCAAAACCTAAGCTCTGATACCAAGTGTAACACCCCAAAAAAAACTTGCCTAAAAAGCAACCCAAAAAGGATGGCGAGGAGGCTAACCAACATAAAAAAAATTCGGCAGCAAGACCTCTATAACGGAGCAATGCGGAAGCAACGACATAAGAAGAGATAAAACTAAGTACCACAACAAGATAAAGCATCCTAATGAGCAGCTCAGCATTAAACAAAGTTTGACAAGAACAACCTAACAACAACCACAAGGTCTAAGTTAAGGTTATCTGAAGAACAGAGGCTCCAAGTTCTGGTACTATTATTATTATTACACAAGACTCACACTAATAGATGACGTGAATGAGTAGTGTGTGTTGCTACTTTCCCACCCTTCAAGCAAAAGCCACTTGAGAACCTAGAGAGATAGAAAAAAAAGGGGGGTGAGATATGAAATCTCAGCAAGTAAACTACATTATCAAGCTATTTAAACTGCAAGGTTAGTAAGCATCGATTTAATCTTCAATTACATGTTAATCAAACATCAAGCAATGAGATATCTCCAACAAGCGAAACAACCGCATATAAGATAAGGATTGGTCAGCACCGAAACTAGGGGGAGGCATAGCCTCCCACAAACTCTCCCAAAACCTTAAACCAAGACATGTATGTCATGGTCCAGAAATTTAAAATGCATATGGAATGCAAATGCCATGTCTCCTGCCTTCATACCCAACAAAGTATAAAGCCGCATCGTTATGCCCAATAAACGATGTTGTACAGGTACGGTCACGGCTACAAGCGGCGACATAACTCCATATGCCCATGAATGACTGAGATACAATGTAAATGCCTTATAAAAGAAGGATAACTGCATATAACATCATGAACACTTCAATATAACCAACACGACTCATTCCACCATACCAACCGGAGCATCATCAAACCATAAACATAGGAGCATAAATATCACCATAGAAAAACATAGAGCATATGTCAAAATGATTATAACGTGGTTTGAGTGGCCACATTATAGCAAACATATTTCTGAAATTTTAAGGTAGAGGTAAAATAAATAGCAAGTTAAACCTTGTAGCAAACCATCGTCACGTTTACTTGCCTCCAATGAAGGGTTGACCGCTCTAGGTGCGATCCGGAGCAATACCACCTGCTTTAACAATATATGATAAGAAAATAACTCATGCTAACAAGTAGCTACAGAAATTAAAGCGCTCTTATGCCCCAACCCGACATCCGAGCAAAACAATTGCAGCAGTGCTACTTCACTTCCTTGCATCTTTCAAACAATACAGGGTATAATGGCAAACAAAAATACTTTTGGAATCTACACAATAAGATCTACAACTTTGCTATAGAGCTTTTATTTTAATCATGTCTCTAAGATGGCCTAAACTGCCATTAAAAATAGACAACAGAATCTGCTCAAGAATTCAGTCAGCAAGCTTCACATTTTTATAACTCCAGATCCTTATGTCCAAAAATCATCAAATTTAACCAGAGAACAGAGAATTCCATAATATACAACTTTGGTATGATGCACCCTTGCAGAAAGAGTTATTTAGATGGCCTAAAGTATGCTGAAACCTTAACTCGAAAACCTGCTAAGGAAACAGTACAGCTGACAATAAAAATTTCATAACTGGAGTTCCCTTCACCCAAAAATCATGATATTTACCAATCTGGAAACATAATGGAAAGTACTACAAGTCTCTCATACATGGAAAGGCTAAAAACACTAATAAAAGTCTCGAAATCCTAAAAGATCCAGTTCTATCTAGAACTTCATCAGAACAACACAGCCAACATAGGAAAATCATAACTCCTAAACCGCCTGGGCTAAAATCACAAAATTTCATAGACACATAGATCTGAAGGTTGTCTGCAACTTTGTAGTTCACCAAAACATTTAGTTTGGCCTCTAAGTCACCCAAAAAGCTCTCCCAAACAAAACTGCAGAAAATGCTAACCTGAAAAACGAGGGGGAAACTCCCAAATAGCCTTACTCCCCACTAATCCATTCATTCCTAAGGTAAAACTCCATTCTATTCATCCAAGTTGTGCTGGGGAAGATTAAACCTTGCTCACCTTGGTTACCCCCAAACCCTAGGGCAGCAGCAAGAGATGGGAAAAGACGAATTTACACCGAAGATGCACCTTTTCTTGCTCCTCTCGTCGAGCTCGATCCGTTTTGCTAGTTTCCCCCAAGGATTTGTTGCTGTAGGGAAGGGATTGAGGGCTTGACAACCATGGAAAAGAGAGGGAGAGGCAAGAACGTGAGAGGGAGAGGCCAAAGAACCACTGGTGGAGGAGGAGCACTTGAGAGAGGGGTGTGGGCTGGTTGGATGGGCCAGACCTGCCCATGGCCGGCGCCGGCCCAGGAAGCTCCCTTCTTTTTTTGTTTCTTTTCTTTTTTTGTCCACGTGTTACATAAAAACTCTCCTTTGGAACCCCATCTTTGTCCGTTCGACCATCCAGGTAACCTTCCTAAAAATTCACTTCAAGAGTCCGAAACCGAATCGAAAGTTTCACCTAAATCCTAACCAACCGAACTGTCTCGAAATTATCCGAATATTCAAATCCCCTCAACTATTCAAACCGCCGTCCAAGTTATACACGAATCACAGGTCAAATATTCCTCCTTTGAGTTCCTGGTACTTTCGTAATTTTAAATATCAATTTGAATTCAAATTCGTATTTCAAATAACCGAATATTCGTCAAAACAAATCCCCACAAAGACCCTTCTACTAAACTCGTGAGACTTCTAGGAATTCAAGCATCAAATATGAATTCATTTATCCATTCACATAATACCTATTCAAATAAATTAAAGAAAAAGAAACAAAGTCGGGTATGCAAATAGGTCGTTTCTTTCTCTCCCCTCCCCTCTGTTGTTCCTTCGGCCCAACCCAGAAAAGCCGCCGTGGCCCAAACCCCCAGGCCTGCTACCTTCCCTTTGCCCCTCCTCCTTCGCCACACGCGGCCAACGGCCCACTCCCGCGTGTGCCTACCGCTGCCGTCCTCACACGCACGCCTGCTGGGTAGCCATCCCGCTGGGCCCCACCCATCAGCCGGTATCTATGAAGCGCTCATGCACTCAAGACTTCAAGAGGCAACGGACGGCCATCCCCTTCCCCGCCTCGAGCCACGCCACCCTCTACCCGCTCAACCAAATGCCGACCCGGACGCCGCGCCGCTCCACTCCGCTACCAGCCGCGCCGCATCATTGTTGCGGCCTCGCCGACGTGACCTGACTTCCGTGTCAACACCCTGAGCTGTCGCCTCCTCACCTGCCGCGACGCGACGCGACCCAACCAACCATCCCCACCGCCTGCATCGACCATATATGCGAATCCCGCCGACGCCGCTGCTCTGCCGCGCCCATGCCTTACGCCAACTTTTCCAGCAGCCTGCCACACGCCGAGGCATCCGAGCAACCGCTGGATCGAAGCATGGCGGGGCCGTCCTCGGACCAATGGTCCGTCAACCCTCCGCGGCTCCTCTTGGCTCGCCAGTCCATCGCCGTTCTCACTTCCCTGCTGCCGAGACTGTAAAACCCACAAGCCGTCTCCTCCACCGCACCCTCAACACGCCGCCGCCCTTTGCCCTCTCCAGAACCCACCTGGCGCATGCCAACTCCTCCATCCCGAAGTGAAGCCACTGCCGCCCGAGCAATTTCTCCACCACCGCCGACGGCCGCCACTCCACGGATACCTCCTCCGCCGATCTCCGCATCCCGCCTCCTCTCCGCCCCACAGAGCCGCCACCGCCCTCTGGGCTGCTGGCACCCCAACGGCCGCCGCCCTTCCCCGGTCTCTTCCTCGGTCACCCGGTCGCCGCACACTGCCGGCCTCTAACCACCGCCGCCGCTTCTTACCCCTGCCCCCAGCCCCGGCCGCCAAAAATCTCCACAGCCCGGGCAAATCCTCCCCCATGCGAGCGCCGCCTCTCTTGCGTTGCCGCCGAGCTTGCCGGCTGCAGCCACCTGCGACCGCCAAGCACCTCGCGCTCGCGCTGGCCTCCTGCCTCCCCGCCGAGAAGGAAGAAAGAAACAGAGAGAGAAGACGAGCAACAAGGAAAGAAGGAAGAAGAAGAAAAGGAGGAGAAAGAGGCTCTGACAGGTGGGCCTCATGCTGACCCCACTTAATTTCTCCCATACAGAGAAGTACTCCACTAATCCCCTCCCTCTTTCTATGACAAGTGGGCCTGGAGAGATTAAAATCCAGTTTAAAATCCTCATTTGAACAAGTTTCACTAACAAGTGAGTCTACGAATATTCCTTTCCCAGTTTTTCTTTAATAGATCCTTTTTCCTTATCCATAAAACCTTTTTAAACTCCCAAAATTCAAATCTCTCAAACCATAACTCCGATCGATTTCGTTCAATGTCTAGAAATTTTCTAAAAATAAGATTTATCCAATGGCACTATTAGTTTATAATATATTATTATATTTGTAGGGTTTTGTGTTGTTTTCTCTTGTTGGTTGCGTAGTGGACGATTCCGGAAATTTACTCAACGTGCGGACTTTGACGATTTGGCGACCAAGACCAAGACAAGCCACCCTTTGATCATTTTGCTCCTCTTTTTATAAAATATGTTGATTGAAAAACTGCATAATTAGTGTACACTTTAATTTGATCAGCCTCGGTTTGCGTATAACCGACGGACCTACTTATTAGTTGCATTATTTTTCCTTGGATATTGTGAACCCTTAAAATCCTTATCGCGCCACTAAAATGGTACCTCGATATCCACACTCATCGAGCATGGGTATCGATCAAACCCCCGCAAACACTCATAATTGTCGACTTTAGGAAAAATGGGCTAAGAACTCTTTTAGAAAATCCAACACTTGGTGTTGGTGGGTTTTAAAGAAAAAGGATGTTTGAGAAAGCTCGCGATGTGGTATGCTCCCCTGCGTGGCTTGGTTCCGTAGTCGCATATAAGGACTAATTCCTTGGAGAATTCTATCCAAGCATCTTACAGTGCGACCAAATGGGTATTGTGGGTGTCGGAGGATAAAACCTCGACGGCGGGAAGTCGGGAGACCCCCCTTTTGAGATTCGGCCAGGGGAGTTGTTCTCAGGCTAAGTCGGCGTCCGGTGGATCAATGGGCGCTCAGGAACAGGGGGCCTGAGTTGGAGAAAAGGAGATCGGACCGTCTGTTTCGGATCCGGACGGTCCGAACCGTGACGACCGGGAGGAACAGAGACGGGACGCGTTTTAGACAGGTTCGGGCCGCTCGGAAGCATAATACCCTACTCCTGTGTGTATGCTATGTGGAGGTGAATATGGTTTTGAGTGTTTACAAGGAGTTTCTGGCGAGCTCAGGAGGTCGGTGGCAAGGAAGGCGAAACGTGGCGAGGGTGCGCGCCGACGGACTCTAGACAGAGCGTTGTTGCTAATGCCCAAGCTTCTTCCTGTTCTTCACGTCGGCTCGGATCCTCCTTTATAGAGCCAGGGTCCACAGTGCCGGTACCCCCCAGAGAGATATTCTCCGGTGAGTCCTTTTGTGCACCTGTCCGGCCGCAGACGCCCACGCCAGAGTTGGAGGGCTGTCCCATCGCTCACTTCCGCTTGCGACGCCTGCGCCGGAGTTGGAGGAGGGTCCAGTCTTCTCTGCCCGCCTGCTGCGTCCAAGCCGGAGTAGGTACTGCTCGTCTGGTCACGCTCGGTCGGCCCCTCGCTGTGAGCGGATGGAGCATGGAGATGGGATGGCGCCTGCCTCTGCTGCCGGGGCGTGGACACCCGAAGCTTACTCAGTCAAAAATCTCTGACTGCACAGTCGACAGGCGACAGAGCGAGTGACAGGCGTGTGTCACACTCCGTCGCCTCGTCATTAATGTGGGCAGTTGGGGAACTGACCCGTCCAGGCTGACCTCGTGCCCGGGGCGGAGAGCTCTCCGAGCCCTCCGCGCGCACGCGACGCTGAGACCCTCGGGGGCCTGAGCTATGGGTCCCGCCCCCGGGGTCGACATCCGGGTATGTGCGCCCGGTGCCTGGGCGGCGCCCAGGCCCCGGGCACTTAGGGGGAACCAGCAGTAGCCCGCCACCGCTCGCGCAAAATGTAGGCCCCCAAAGGGCTGTCGTGGCCGATGACCCACGCGTCCCCGGGTTATGTGGGACCCCCTATCCCGTTTCGCCGACAGTGGCCCCTGGCCCTGTTGCTCGGCCGGGACCAGCCCCGGGCAGGAACAGGGCCACGTCTTGTAGAAACGAGGGGACGCGGGATGCACTTGGTTCGCCGTGAACTGGTGAAGTTTGATGACTTGTTGCGTAGTCTGGATATGTGGTCGGAAATAAATATGGGCGATATGTGCCCGAGACCCGGGGGCTTGGGACGGAAACATGGAAGATATGTGGAAGATATATGCCCGGGATCCGGGGCCCGGGACAGAAATATGGAAGATATGTAGAAGATATATGTTGAGGAAGCCGTGGTGGTTCGCGAGGAGGCGCGGGAAGTCGTGGCCGAGATCGCTGCCCCTGAGGCAGGGTTCCTCGACCGCGGCGAGCACCTTGTGGCATCGATGGCCAATGAAGGCGGCAGTTTTCTACTCACTCTGCCCGCGGCTGTCTTCTAGGCCCGAGGGCTCTCCATGCCCCCGAGCGCGGCCGACCCGGGGAGCGCAGCGAGGCCACGGGAAAGGGCTGGTTTGACAGGAGACGACATTGGGTGGCAGATTGCCACGTTCACCCGCGCCGTCGCCGAGCGTAGTGGTGAGCATGGGGGTCGCGGCGGCCGCGCCGGAGCGGGCCATCGCAGAACCTGCTGATGTCTCCCCTGCCGAGGGAGATCGGGATGCCGGGGTAATATGGCTCGCGAATGCGCCCCGGGGCCGACGTGCGGGCGGTCGCCGCGTGGCGTTCGGGGAGGACGCGCCTGGGACCGGGTACTTGGCGGGAAACGGCGGGGCCCCTATTTTGCTGAAGTAAATGGCGATGCGGCAGCTCACCGCCCGTAGGGTTATTACCGAGGTATTTGCGGTGACTTGCCGGCTGGAGATCGAGGCAGTGGAGAGGCGCGTCGTCCGATCGGAGGCCGCCCTCAGATCCGCAGCCGTCGAGATCTCCCGCGCCTACTTCGAGATGAGGGCGCGGGGGAGGGGAACACTCTCCCGGAAGGACCGCGTCCAGGCCTGCGAGGTCGGCTCGCGACCCGGGAGTATGAGACCGCCGCACGCGAGGAAACCTCGGCGATCCCGGACGTTGCTTATGTCCGCTGCTGTTGGTTTCTTGTCGTCCCGGGCCTGGGAACGCCGCGTAGCAGACGCCGCCCGACGCCGGGCGCTAGCTACCGTGGACGGTCGTGGCGCCTAAGTCCGTCTTCCGGGCCCGGGCGTGGCCGCCTGCCCCCGGGAGCCTAGTCCCCGGGGGCAGCGAGCGCGATGGCGATGCAGCAGCTCGCCGCCCACACCGTCGCCACCGGGATCTTCGTGGCGACCCGCTGGCCGGAGATCGCTGCAGCAGAGAGGCGCGTCGTCCGATCGGAGGCCGCCACCGAATCTGCCGCCGACGTGACCTCCCACGCCCGGTCCGAGATGGAGGCGCGGGAGGAGGAAATACTATCCCTGGAGGAGCGCGCCCGGGTCAAAGCGGCCGGGCTCGTTTCTTGGGGGTGTGAGGTCGCCGCGCGCGAGGAAAACGTGGCGGTTCGCGAGGAGGCGCGGGAAGCCGTGGCTGAGATCGCTGCCCCGGAGGCAGGGTTCCTCGACCGCGGCGAGCGTCTTGTAGAGCCAATGCCTGATGAAGAATCTTCCTGTCGCCGCCCGGGGTCCGGTCTGAAGAAGGCCAGGGACCCCTCCCCGTGCGACGGTATCTCCGGGCGAGAGCATCTGGTGGAGCCGATGACCGACGAAGAGGCCGGGGACGACGCCGGTTTCCTTCTGACACCATGCGCGGCCGCCTTCGGGGCCCGGGGGCCCTCCATGCCCCCGAGCGCTCCCCTTCTGACGTCGCCCGGGGTCCGGTCCTAAGTACACCGGTGACTTCCCCCCGTACGGCGACCTCCTAGGGCGTCGCTCGTGCTTGCGCTCCGATTTTGCCTGTCTTGTACAAAGAGAGATGTTTGCATCTATATATGATCATGTTTATATTTTCGTACCTTGGTTTATTGTGTTGTTCGGGGGTTGCTTGTATCCGGGGCCCCGTGTCCGGGAACACCGAGTACAGGGCACCATCCGACAGCGAGAGCCCGCAGCCGCGAACAACCGTACTGCCTGAGGCCCCTGCCCGAGCCCTGGTACGACCGCCTGCCCCGGGAGCTCGGTCCCCGGGGGCAGCGAACGCGAGCCTTGCAGAATGGTCGGGTCTGGAGGCTCGACCCCTTCCGTCCTCTAGGTCCAGGGGTCCTTCGTGCCCCCGGGAGCCGTGAGGACAGGCCGCTTGACCGTCCCCGGGGTCGCCGGCCAGTGTAGCACCCGGCGCCTTGGAGTGGTGGTCAGCGAGGAACTGGCTTGACCGGACACCGCAGCCCGCCCCGGGAATCTAGACTGGCCCGACGGGAGGATATGCCCGAGACCCCGGGGAATCAACGGTGTCCAGGGCACGGTCCATGACCCGGCCACCAGGCCTTGGCGACAAGGGCTGCGCTAGTCGGCGGCCCCCGGCCTCGGTCGAGATTTGGAGAGCCTGCCTGATCCTGCCGGGGACAGGTTTATCCTGCACATGATGAACTGTGACAGTACTTGGTCCGTTCCCTTGTCCCTTCCATTCTACGAAGCGTGACGTCAACCGCCTCCCGAAGGCGTCCCCCAGGGGGCGGGACTGTCACGAACGCAACACACGGAAAGGAAAAGGGGACGAGCCCGGAATTGATAATGAAAGTGTTGATTATGGAAACGAATGTACATGGGGGCCCCCGGCCAGCGTAGCACCCGGCGCCTCGGGTTGGTGGTTGGGAATGAACTGGCCAGGCCGGGCACCGCGGCTTGCCCCGGGAATCTAGACTGGCCCGACGGGGGGTTAGGCCCGAGACCCCGGGGGACCGACGGTGCCCGGAGCACAGTCCACAGCCCGGCCGCCATGCCTCAGCGACAGGGGCTGCGCTAGTCGGGCGGGCCCCCGGCCCGGGAATCGTGCAACTTACAGGATGTGATTACCGATAGTATGGGGGAAGAAGTCCAATGCTGCTGATATTGGAAAATGGGGTTCCATTCTCTTGAGCCGGTCTTACCAAGCCCGGTCGGGAGACACCGACCACTAGGAAGGGGCCTTCCCACGGGGGGAAGATTTATTCCTTTTCGACCCGCGCGAAGACACGGCGGCAAATTGGGTCCCCATCTTGGATTGATCGGGCCTGGACCATACGCTGATAATAGCGCTTAGGGCTGTGCTGGTGACGATTCGACGCAGTGTCGTGTTGCGGACTAGCTTGCCGACGAAGTATAGCTGCTTTTGTTGCGTGCTTCCTGATCCTGGCACAACGGGGCCGGCGGCCCAGGCCCAGCTCCGCCGGGAGGGGACGAGTACTCATGGTTGGGAGCACGTATAGGCCCAAGGCCCGGAGGCCCCGACTGGGATGCGACTTGATGTACGATGTGGCTTGGTATACGCCGGGGTCCGGGTCCCGGGCTTAAATATGGTACCAGAATCCGGGGTCCCGGGCTTGGAATGTACGGGGACGACTTCCCCAGACTTGCTCTCGCCTAGGTGAGGCTGTCCGGGTTATCGCGCCCCGTTGAGGTTGTCCCGGGTGCCACGTTCCTAGGCTCGCACTCGCCTTGGCGAGGCTGCCTTGGTTCGGGCTCCACGGTGTCGGGCCCCGAAGGCGGATCCCGGGCCAGGCACTTATGGTGCGAGGGGCCCAGGGACCCGGGGGCCTGACTGGAATAAGATACCGGGGTCCGGAGTCCCGGGCTTGGGATGTACGGGGACGACTTCGCCGGACTTGCTCTCGCCTAGGCGAGGCTGTCCGGGTTATCGCGCCCCGTTGAGGTTGTCCCGGGCGCCACGTTCCTAGGCTCGCACTCGCCTTGGCGAGGCTGCCCTGGTTCGGGCTCCATGGTGTCGGGCCCCGACGGCGGATCCCGGGCCAGGCGCTTATGGTGCGAGGGGCCTAGGGACCCGGGGGCCTGACTGGAATACGGTACCGGGATCCGGAGTCCCGGGCTTGGGATGTACGGGGACGACTTCGCCGGACTTGCTCTCGCCTAGGCGAGGCTGTCCGGGTTATCGCGCCCCGTTGAGGTTGTCCCGGGCGCCACGTTCCTAGGCTCGCACTCGCCTTGGCGAGGCTGCCCTGGTTCGGGCTCCACGGTGTCAGGCCCCGACGGCGGATCCCGGGCCAGGCGCTTATGGTGCAAGGGGCCCAGGGACCCGGGGGCCTGACTGGAATACGGTACCGGGATCCGGAGTCTCGGGCTTGGGATCTACGGGGACGACTTCGCCGGACTTGCTCTCGCCTAGGCGAGGCTGTCCGGGTTATCGCGCCCCGTTGAGGTTCTCCCGGGCGCCACGTTCCTAGGCTCGCACTCGCCTTGGCGAGGCTGCCCTGGTTCGGGCTCCACGGTGTCGGGCCCCGAAGGCGGATCCCGGGCCAGGCGTTTATGGTGCGAGGGGCCCAGGGACCCGGGGGCCTGACTGGAATATGGTGTGATATGTGCCGGGATCCGGGGTCCCGGGCTCGGATATGGAACCGGGATCCGGGGTCCCGGGCTTGGAATGCTCTGGGTGCCGCGTCCCTAGGCGCGCAGCCGCCTCGGCGATGCTGCCCTGGTTCGGGCCCCCCAAAGTTGGTCTCGGGAGGTTGCCCCGGAGTGGGTGTCGAGTCCGAACCGTCCGTTCCGGAATCGGATCGTCCGAACCCCGACGATCGGACCGTCCTCCTAGGGGTCGGACTGTCCGACCCGCACCGATCGGGCTCAGTCTGCTACCCCTCCGGACGGAACTTCTCGACATGCTCGGTGAAGGATTTTGGAGTCGAAAATTATGCTTGAAATACTCATGGTGGCACCATGGTGGCGGCCCCCGGCTAGCGCTGAGACTAGGAAGAGTCCGGCGCTGGCCCGAGCACCCCGCAATTTACAGAATGTGTCTATGGATAAAATTTGCGAAGATGCTCGATGTTCCAGGGATTGGGAAGCGGGGTCCCATCCTCCTGGCCCAGTCTTACCGAGCCCGGCCGGGGAACACCGATTACCAGGAAGGGGCCTTCCCACACGGGGGAAAGTTTATTCCTCCCGGTACGCGTGAGGACACAGCGGAGGACTAGGTCCCCGACCTGGAGCGATCGGGCCCGGACCTTACGCTGGTGATAGCGCTTAAGGCACTGCTGGTAACGAGCGACGCGAAGCGAGGCGTGCCGCCTCCGTTCCTCGAGGAAGTCGAGGTTGTCGAGGTGCATGCTGTTGTGGTCGGGGTCGTCGCTGTAGCGCTCTACCCGGGGAGAGCCGAAGGTCAGCTCCGACGGCAGCACAGCTTCGGCCCCGTACACCAGGAAGAATGGGGTCTCCCCGGTGGCCCGGCTTGGCGTGGTACGGTTCGCCCAGAGCGCCGCCAGAAGCTCGTCGATCCATTTGACGCCATGCTTTTTGAGCTCGTTGTAGGATCTAGTCTTGAGGCCCCGTAGGATCTCGGCATTTGCCCGCTCAGCCTGCCCATTGCTAGCCGGGTGGGCAGGGGAGGCGAAGCAGAGCCTGATGCCGACGTCGGAGCAGTACTCGCCGAAGAGCTCGCTCGTGAACTACGTGCCGTTGTCGGTGATGATGCGGTTAGGGATTCCGAAGCGGCTGGTGATCCCCCGGATGAACTTGAGCACCGAATGCTTGTCGATATTGATCACGGGGAATGCCTCCGGCCACTTGGTGAACTTGTCGATGGCGATATATAGATGTTGATAACCCCCGGCTGCACGAGGAAAGGGGCCGAGGATATCGAGTCCCCAGACCGCGAAGGGCCAGGACAGGGGGATCACCTGGAGGGCTTGTGCCGGCTGGTGACTCTGTTTAGCATGAAATTGGCAGGCGCGGCAGCGCCGGACGAGGTCAAAGGCGTCCTGCAAAGCCGTGGGCCAATAAAATCCTTGCCGGAAGGCCTTACCGACCAGGGATCGAAATGTGGCATGATTGCCACATTCTCCTTCGTGGATGTCGGCGAGGATCTTGGCGCCGGTTTCACGCGGAATGCACTTGAGCAGGACGCCGTTGGCGCCGCGCCGGTAGAGGTCCCCTTCTACCATGACGTAGCGTTTAGACAAGCGGGCGATCCTTTCTGCTTCCGCGTCGTCTTCGGGGAGATGCGCTCGGAGGAGATATGCCCGGATTTCATCCATCCAGGAAGGCGCACTGGGTATGGCCGCGAGGATCAAATCCTGGGACCGGGAGCGCGTGTCTGGTTCGGCTCCGGGCTCGGGGGCGGCCCCCGAGGTCCCGGGTGAGCGCGCCGAGGGAGCCTCGAGGGCTTCCTGGAAGACCCCCGAGGGGACCGGCGCCCGCGAGGAAGCCAGTCTTGAGAGCTCGTCGGCGGCGAGGTTGCGACAGCGAGGGACGTGGCGAAGCCTGAGGTCATCGAAATGGCGCTCGAGCTTCCGCACTTTGTCCACATATGCGGCCAATTGGGGATCCAAGGTCTGGTACTCCCCGGACACCTGGTTGATGACGAGCTCGGAGTCGCCTTGCACGCACAACCGTCGCACCCCGAGGGCGATCGCGGCCCGGAGGCTGGCGAGAAGGCCCTCGTACTCGGCCATGTTGTTGGTGGCTCCGAAATTGAGGTGGACGACGAAGCGGAACTCATCCCCGGCGGGCGATACGAGGATGACTCCGGCCCCGGCGCTGGGGCGGGAGGCCTGCCTGGCACAGGAGCCGTCGAAGTTCATTGTCCAGCAGAGGTGCAGGTCGGGGGCCGGCTCGGGGACCGGGGATGCGTCGTCGAGGACAGGATCCGGCCCGGGCCCCGGCGTCCATTCCGCGAGGAAGTCCGCCAGGACTTGGCTCTTGATGGCATGGCGCGCCTGGAAGTGGAGGTCGAACTCAGCGAGCTCGACCGCCCACTTGGCCACGCGGCCTGTCCCCTCCCGGTTATGCAGTATTTGCCCGAGGGGGAAGGAGGTGACAACCGATACCTTGTGCGCCTGGAAGTAGTGGCGAAGCTTCCTGGACGCGACGAGAACGGCGTAGAGCATCTTTTGCGCCTGGGGATAGCGTGACTTGGCGTCGCGGAGTACTTCGCTGACGAAGTACACCGGCCTCTGCTGTGTGCTCCCGGATCCCGGCCTGATAGGGGCCGGGGGCTCGGACCCAGCACCTTCAGGAGGAAGCGAATTCTCGCCAGCAGGAGCACACATGGGCCCGGGACCCGGGGGCCCCGGGTGGAGTGTGGAATGTACTGAGGCGGTTTCCCCAGGCCCGCTCTCGCCGGAGCAGCGCTGTTCGGGAAGTCGCGTCCCGGTAGGTAAGGGGTGCTCGACGACGAGCGCCGCGCTCACCACTTGCGGGGTTGCCGCGATGTAGAGCAACAAGGGCTCGTCTGGCGCCGGCGCCACGAGGACAGGGGGCGTAGTTAAATACCTCTTGAGCTCGTCGAGGGCTTGATTGGCCTCTTCCGTCCACACGAATCGCCCGGTGCTCTTGAGAAGCTTGAATAGAGGGAGGGCACGCTCCCCTAGCCTGGATATGAAGCGACCGAGCGCGGCCACGCTCCCGGTCAACCATTGGGCCTCCCGGAGCCTGGTAGGGAGACGCATGCGGTCGATGGCTGCTATCTTCTCCGGGTTTGCTTCAATGCCGCGGCTGGACACAAGGAACCCGAGGAGCTTGCCGGCCGGGACCCCGAAGACGCACTTGTCCGGGTTCAGCTTCATCCTCGTGCATCGAAGGTTGCTGAACGTCTCGGCCAGGTCGTGGAGCAGAGTGGCGCGGTCGCGCGACTTCAGCACCAAATCGTCGACGTAGGCCTCCATGTTGCGGCCTAGCTGTGGTTCAAAGGTTACCCGGACGGCGCGTTGGAAAGTAGAACAAGCATTCTTCAACCCAAAAGGCATGCACACATAACAATAAGCCCCCTGGGGGGTAATGAAAGAAGTTTTTTCCTCATCCTCCTCTGCCATGCGGATTTGATGATATCCTGCATAAGCATCAAGGAAACACAAAAGGTCGCACCCCGCGGTGGAGTCGACTATCTGATCTATGCGTGGCAGAGGGAATGGATCCTTTGGGCAAGCCTTGTTGAGGTCGGTGTAGTCTACGCACATGCGGAGCTTCCCGTTAGACTTGGGGACGACGACTGGGTTAGCCGGCCACTCCGGGTGGATGACCTCGCGGACGAAGCCGGCTGCAAGAAGCTTATCGATCTCCTCGCGGATGAAGGCTTGGCGCTCGGGGGCCTGTCGTCGTGCCTTCTGCCGCACTGGGCGTGAGTCCGCGCGGACGGCCAAGCGGTGCTCAATCACCTCCCTGGGGACCCTGGGCATGTCCGACGGTTGCCAGGCGAAGACATCGGAATTTGCCCGAAGGAAGGCGACGAGCGCGCTTTCCTATTTCTCGTTCAGCGATCCGCCAATCCTGACGGTCCGGGACGGGTCGTCGCCGAGGACGACTTCCTTGATCGGCTCCACGTCGCTGGCGACGGTGCGCGCCTTGGGGGCACGGGATAGCGAGGGTCCCGCGCCGCCCGCCACGTCGGGAGCTGTAGGGGTGATGTCGGCCGCGCGCTGCTCGGCGCATGAGAGGGCGGCCTTCACGTCCCCGAGGACAGTTATCGGGCCCGAGTGGCCCGGGAGCTTCATCGCTAGGTACGCGTAGTGCGTAACCGCCATGAACTTTACCAACGCGGGGCGCCCAAGCACAGCGTTGTATGGGAGATTGCACTCGGCGACGTCGAAGATGACGCGCTCGGTGCGGAAGTTGTCGCGGTCACCGAAGGTGACGGGCAACGAGACCTGGCCAAGAGGCCAAGTCGGGCCCTTCGTAATCCCAATAATGGGCAATGAGGGCTCGAGCTTCGTCCCCGGGGCCTTGAGCTTCTCGAAGACTCCGGGGGAAAGGATGTTGAGGGCGGCACCCCCGTCGACGAGGACGCGACCCACCTTAACGTTACATATGGTGGGGGAGACAGTCAGGGCGAGCTGCCCTTCCGCGGGTACCCGGGCCGGATGGTCGGCAGGGCCGAAGGTGATCGGGGTGCCCGACCACTTCAGCTTGCGGGGCGTCGCTGGGCCCGGGGTGGCGGCCAACAGCTCGCGCCTCATGGCCTTGAAGCCACGGCGCGAGGAGTGAGCGTGCGCCCCACCGTCGAGGGTGGCGACGATACGAACTCGAGAGGCCGTTCCGCATCGGGAACAGGCTTGGCCTGCCGCTGCTCCTGCTGGATTTTCTTGGTGCGCTCCGCCAGGTTCTGGACGGCGCGGCACTTCGTGAGGTTGTGATGGTCCGTCTCGTGGACGGAGCACCACTTCCGGGCCGCCGCTGGTGGGGGCGGCGTTCGTGCGGCCTTTGGCCGCTTGCCGCCGTTGTCGTCCCCGCGGGTCATGTCGCGCTGGGGGCCGCCCGTCGCCGCCAAGGCGAAGTTCCCGTCCGCCTCCTTCTGGCGCTTCCTCCTGTCCCGGCGTGACGCGGAACGTGAGGACTCGGGGCCCTCACTGGGGCCCTGGCCGGGAGTCTCGGGGCGTGGTTTGTTCCACGCCCGAGCCTCCTCTTTGCGGGCGCAACGGTCGGCGAGGCCGAACAGCTCGGCCGTGGTTTGGACGTCGTGGGTGCCCAACTTCTCGAGCATGTGCTGGTTGCGCACGCCCGAGCGGAACGCGTGGATGACCGCGTGCGGGGCAATGTGAGGGATGGTATTACGGACCTGGCTGAAGCGTTGCAGAAAACGCCTCAGCGTCTCGTCCCTGCTTTGACGCAGGGCATGGAGGTCCGCCTTGGTGCCAGGGCGCGGGAAGGTGCCCTGGAAGTTTGCCACGAACTGGTGGCAAAGACCCTCCCACGAGCGGATGGATCCCTCAGGGAGGTTCATCATCCAGGACCGAGCCTGGGCCTTGAGGGCGACGGGAAAGTAATTCGCCATTACCCTCTCGTCGCCGCCCGCTGCCTGGATGGCGGTGGTATAGATCTGCAAGAACTCCGCAGGGTCGACGGAGCCGTCGTATTTCTCCGGCAAGTTGGGCCAGAACCTGGCCGGCAAAAGGACCTGCCGGAGACCCGGGGAGAGCGCCAAACAGCCCAAGCCGCCATAATGCGCGGGCTCGGGCGATGGATAACGGGTCTCCGTCGGCAAGTTGGAGCTGGAGGCCTGGGCCTCGGAGTGCTTGGCGGCGTCAGTGCGCCGTTCGCGTCGTTGCTCCAATGTGACCCGGGCGTCCTCTTGGTCCCGCATCCGGTTTAACTAGGTACGGAGATCGCCAGGGCTTTTGTTGGCCCCGGGCACGAAGCGAGGTGGAGTGCCCCGGGCTTGGTTCCGGTTCGGGGCAGTAGGCCGGCTCGCACTAGAAGCCGTGCGGCCGGTGCTCCCGGCCCCTGCCTGGCTGTCTGTGGCGACCCCACGATGGGCCGCGCTTATCAGGTTGGCGACCTCGTCCAGCCACTGCCGCTCCCGGCCACCGCCCCCGGTAAAAACCGGGGGGTGGCGCAGGAGGGCTCCTGCTGCGAGGAGGGCTCCTTGCGGCGTCGCCGTCTGGAAGTCGAGTTCACGGCGCGCCGTGGTGCGGCGCGCCTGTTCGCGCCTCATGGACGAAACCGCGGCAGACCCGGCGGGGCACCTGCCGGCCCCCTCTGCGAGGGAAGGGGCCGAGGCTGCGGGACCTGGCCGCTGCGGGGCACGCCTGGTCCGTCGGGTACGGGCCGCGTGCCCTCGGGAAGAGGAAGGGGGACGCGGCGGACTCGTCATAGGGCTAACATTGTCCGGCGGGGTGAAACCGCCGGACTCCTCGTCCGAGTCCCGTGGTCGGTGACCCCCTGCCATGGAGGGTGTCGGTGCCGAAGGCGCCGGCGTATCACCTGAAAAGGAAACTCCCCCTACCTGGCGCGCCAGCTGTCGGAGGATAAAACCTCGACGGCGGGAAGTCGGGAGACCCCCCTTTTGAGATTCGGCCAGGGGAGTTGTTCTCAGGCTAAGTCGGCGTCCGGTGGATCAATGGGCGCTCAGGAACAGGGGGCCCGAGCTGGAGAAAAGGAGATCGGACCGTCCGTTTCGGATCCGGACGGTCTGAACCGTGACGACCGGGAGGAACAGAGACGGGACGCGTTTTAGACAGGTTCGGGCCGCTCGGGAGCGTAATACCCTACTCCTGTGTGTATGCTATGTGGAGGTGAATATGGTTTTGAGTGTTTACAAGGAGTTTCTGGCGAGCTCAGGAGGTCGGTGGCGAGGAAGGCGAAACGTGGCGAGGGTGCGCGCCGACGGACTCTAGACAGAGCGTTGTTGCTAATGCCCAAGCTTCTTCCTGTTCTTCACGTCGGCTCGGATCCTCCTTTATAGAGCCAGGGGAGTCCACAGTGCCAGTACCCCCCAGAGAGATATTCTCTGGTGAGTCCTTTTGTGCACCTGTCCGGCCGCAGACGCCCACGCCGGAGTTGGAGGGCTGTCCCATCGCTCACTTCCGCCTGCGACGCCTGCGCCGGAGTTGGAGGAGGGTCCAGTCGTCTCTGCCCGCCTGCTGCGTCCAAGCCGGAGTAGGTACTGCTCGTCTGGTCACGCTCGGTCGGCCCCTCGCTGTGAGCGGATGGAGCGTGGAGATGGGATGGCGCCTGCCTCTGCTGCCGGGGCGTGGACACCCGAAGCTTACTCAGTCAAAAATCTCTGACTGCACAGTCGACAGGCGACAGAGCGAGTGACAGGCGTGTGTCACACTCCGTCGCCTCGTCATTAATGTGGGCAGTTGGGGAACTGACCCGTCCAGGCTGACCTCGTGCCCGGGGCGGAGAGCTCTCCGAGCCCTCCGCGCGCACGCGATGCTGAGACCCTCGGGGGCCTGAGCTATGGGTCCCGCCCCCGGGGTCGACATCCGGGTTGGTGCGCCCGGTGCCCGGGCGGCGCCCAGGCCCCGGGCACTTAGGGGGAACCAGCAGTAGCCCGCCACCGCTCGCGCAAAATGTAGGCCCCCAAAGGGCTGTCGTGGCCAATGACCCACGCGTCCCCGGGTTATGTGGGACCCCCTATCCTGTTTCGCCGACAGTGGGATACCCCTGGAAAAGTAAATTGTTTATTCATGTTTATCTTGTATGCCAGTGGCTGTGGGACGCCGGGGATAAGGAGACGAAGTTGTGTGTTCTGATGTTTTGATAATAGCCCTTTGTGGCACTTCCCTCTATACATGGCAATCACGTTACCGATAGGTATAGGAGTATCCCCAGTGTATCCTGAGTAGACGATGGATGTTCTTGCTTGATGCTTGTTGTGGACTCAACCAACTATGTGGCATGGGATATTCATGGGTTAACTTTCGAAAGGCCTTGTCATGAACTTCCGGCACCAGTCAGTACTCAGTGTAAGTCTCGTGTCGTGTGGGTAAAGCGTGTAACCACTGCAGAGTTTAGCTAAACTGTTCGAACAGCCGTGCCCATGGTAAAGGGCGAATGTGAGGTGATTCTCTTAGCGTAGTTTTTTTTGCCTATGCCTTGTGAAAGTGGTTTGTGGGAATAGGAATCATTGCCAGAGTTGGTCTGTGTAACTGATGGATGAACTGAGTGGTTCTAAAATGGGTCTGTGTGACCTGGAATGCCGGATGGCATCATAGAGTAGGCTTCCTAAAGAAAAGCGGATGACATAGGACATGGATGGCTAGAGAAGTCCAAGGTATAAGATGTGATGAGTATATTCACGAAAAGATGAGACGACTGATGGATGTATCTGAGAAAGTAGAGATAAACTAATAGAGAAAAAGAGGAGAAAATAACTAATACTAAAATTTTGCTTTCTGCTTGAGTTGTTGCAAAGAAACTCGTGGTCGAATCGAGGCGGTGAGTCTCCTTTCAAATGGAATTATAAAAACTCCACACTTAGAGTTTGGAAAAGGTTTTAAAAGAAAAGACTTGCAAAATAAACTCAGCCTCCTTTTGAAGCTTGCATATTCACATTTCCCTGTGGCTTGCTGAGTACGAAAGTATTCACCCTTCTATTGTTGTTTTTCTCCCCCTTTCTTAGTACAGGTTGAAGATGGCAAATATTAGGGTTTCTTCCCTAGATTCAAGCCACTGCCGGTGGATTGGTGTTCTAGCTACGCTAAGTTCCGCTGCTATTGTTTCTTTGATGAGGTTTGCTTTCCAGGGATTACCTGAGGTTGCAACATAAAGGTATAAATTTATTATTAATTTTGCAATGATTCATCAGGTTACCGCAGGTGCCAGCAACATATTTCCTGGGACTGGTACCGGCATCGCGGTTCCGCAGGAGACGGTTCGCTGTTTCTCCCGCGGCGCACCCTCCTTGGCGCCGTCTATACGGTGGTGCCAGGGCGGGGTGTGACAAGGTGGTATCAGAACATAGGTTTGGTTTTAGGAACAAAACCCCTCTCACAAGTTGACCTTAAGGATAATATTTTCAAAATAAACACTATTTGCGAAAAACTCTTACCCCTTACCTTATCTTGTTACAAAGGAAATTTTCGAGAAAAAAAAACAATAGAACCTAGCCACATATCCTTCTCATATTTCTATTTGAAGACAAAGAAGATTACGTTGTCAGTCAAGGAAAGATTTCTAGAAGGAAGCCAGAAGAACGAAAACCTAGGGCTATCACTTACTCATTAGGAGTTTGTGTGTATGTGTTATGCTTGTTCATGTTTGCGAAAATGTTTTCGTCTGTAACTTTTCCTTCCTCTCGCTCATTAGGTTTTCTTCGTCTAACCTCGGCCGACCCTCCAGATGGCCCATTGTCGCTGCCATCAGACTCGTGCCCTTACGCACTCTGGAGACGAAGGACCTCAAGCTCAAGCAAGCAACCGCAATCAACCTGACGATCAGAACCTTGACTATGGATCTTCAACCTTTGCTAAGGCAGTCAACCAAGCCGCAACTAGAAACCTACTTGAGATAACTCCACCTCTCCCTATGGTTTTCCAACCAAACATAGGTACCCAAACCTAGATCCTACAAGAAATAGCCCAAAATCTAGCCGAGATACAACAAACCCTAACGCAGCTACAACAATCTCAACCGGTCCATGCAAACAACAAATCACAATTGAAAGACCCTTTGATGACCTATCCGCCAGGGACTACCACAATGTCAACCATGCTAGCCTCCACCAAGAATCCCCTCACACCTATGAGCTTCGAGCAAATAATGGCTATCCACACCCCGGACATTGGCTCAGGGAAACCAAAACATGGCTACCCTGGGTTGACAAGAGCAACCCATGCCTCCACACGGTCCTGTCAACACCAACCACTGAGAAGATCTACCCCATAGACTACCTCCACTTGAATACCTAAGGACCCAACAAGAGAGATCTTGAGTTTTCTACAAGGGATAGAAGTTGGAATGAGAATCACATCCTTAGCCCTGATCTTCCAACATCCCAAGGATTGCTCCACCAAAGCCCTTGGGAGTACGTCAGCCGTTCTGGTGGTACGGCACGGCCAGCGCGGGTCGTCTGCACGGGTGTGGCAACTGGTGGGTCCTGTGTCTGTGGTGGCGGAGCTCCTTCGAGCTGCGAGGTATTTAGTATCTTGTGGATCTCCTCGTCCTCCAAGTCGTTCCCCTCAAAAGGATCCTGTACCCAACCGCTGTCGCGTGCGCCCTACGCGGAGGAGCCAGCGCCAGCAAACATCCCCCGCGCTGTAGAGTGGAACGCTATGCACTAAAATGTTGATAATTGCAAAGTTCAATTTTGCAAGGCAAAAGTAAACTTTGATATAACCTAAAGGACCTTCTGTGGTGGCCCCAGGGGCAATGGTCATGCCCTGCTGCGCGTGCGGTCGGATGTGGTATGCTCCCTGCGTGGACGTGCCAGCTCCAGAGGGACCTAGGTACGGTGTAGCGAAAGCTGCACGGAAGCATATTGATGTTAAACGGTGCATGTCGTAGAAGTAAACCATGTTATGAACCGATGGTTAGCGAAATTTACCTCTAGAGGGGCCAGCTCGCTGATTGGAACCATGCTAGTGTACTCCAGCTCCTGCGGGGCGTGGTTGTTGTTGACGTACAGCTACGGAGGGTACCGCGTCGACTGCATGGCAAGTGAGCGCACGGATCACTGCGTTTATCGACTGACAGATCCTCCCGAAAGTCGTCGTCTGCTCATCCACAGTCAGGACGATCCCTTCGTCCAACCGTCCGAACGCCATGTCCACATCTGCCCGAACCTGTCGCGCTGCGTCGGCCTATTCAAATGGGACGTAAAAATATGTTAGAACCATGGACACCTACAAAGGCAATAGCAAGGTGCAAAGAGAATGTGCCTTACTGCGTGGAAGTAGTCCTGGTCACAGTGTCTAGGATACGTGTCAGTCATAGCGGCGACGTGTGGCTGTCGATCCTCTGGGGTGAACGTCACGCGTGTGCGGGTGTGGGGCTGGTACCACCTGAGGTATGCTAGGTAGTTGTCTGTAACACCCTGCCCTCCAGAACCGCACAGCCCAGCCCAACCGACGGGCGGGCCCACTTACACATAGCACCCCACTTACACTTTCGTCCTCGCTTCGTGTAAAAGGGTTAACCCGGAAGTACTATGGTTGGAGGGACAAGGCCTTATAAGTTGGTTCAACCCTTACTCAACTAGCAAGGTGGTACTAATCATGTGCACACCGCACTCATGGGCCACATAGGCCCAAATCCTAATTGGGCCAGGATGTCACATTGTCCTCAGTGTGTGGAAAAATCTTGTCGATGACCTCTTCCGTCGCTAACAACCAGTCGTTGACGCACTACTACAGTCGCGGATACCACTGAGTCCCGGCTGCCTGTCTACTACGATTATACCTATTTGCAGAGAGTGCATTAGACTTAATATAAGAGCTGTACTACTCAACAAAGATCGCAGCTGTACTAACCTATGCATGTCACGAGGCACAACCATCTGCACGGGCATAGGGAATAGCTGCCGTAGGCCGAACTATCGCATCACGCGCTACGGACAGTGGGGCTCAACGAAGATGTCGAATACCAACGGCACTTTCGTCATCCAATACGACTGGTCGAGAGTGCAAAGAGCCAAGAGTCCGAGCGGTGCACGGGCCGCAATGGCCTGCGGACTATATGGCTCCCAGACCACGTCGCTGGGCTGCAGGCGGTCCAACTCCATAACAAAGTCGCAATAGGCCCTCCTAACCTGCGTGTGAGCGTAATGACGCTGCAAAATATGACAGGGGGAACACGTCAGTGTTTGCGCTTAAGTGGTAAACCTAGAATTTCACATAACGTACCTCACGGCGACACCATACCGTCCCCATAGTGGGACGGTCCTCGGCCGATTGCCCGTACAAGACTCCAAGGCCGCCCTCGTAGAGAGAGTGCTGAATCAGAGGGCGGCCTATCACGAAGTGCTCGGCCGCCCATAGCTGTAGAAGGAGAGGGCAACCGGCGAGAATCGCACCTGTATCGGTCTTCGTGCACGTGTCACAAAGACCACGGTACGTCACTGCTAGCACAGCAGATCCCCAGCTCCACTGCGGTGCACACCCGTCCTCGCTGTTGGCGATCGCACGAGCGTAGTGGATCAGTCCCTTGTCCACCGCGTGCCCCGTCGTGCTGGTGAACATCACCCACCCGAACAGCCACAGCAAGTACGCCTCCAAGCTCCGCTGCACCGAGTATTGGTCAGCGTCTTGGTCTAGCTAATCAGGCTATAAAGCAAGATTGTAGTCAGCACCACTGTTGTTTTACAGATCGGATGATTGTGAATCGAAGGAATCCGTGACTTACGGTGAACTGTAGCAGCCACGCCTGCGAGGGGCCGCTCGTGGTGTAAGGCAGTAGCGAACCTGGTCTACCAAGTCTAGGTCGACGGTGCACGGCCTCGAATCGAGCAGTGATGTCCTACGACCAACCGTGTGTCCCGTCTACCGGACCGACTGCATCCCCTGCGAGGGGAAGTCCCAGCAGGTAGGACACGTCCTGGAGTGTAGGAGTCATCTTGCCACACGATAGGTGGAACGTGTCCGTCTCCGGTCTCCAGCGATCCACCAGTGCCGCCAGAAGTGACCAGTCAACGTCCCATCACCTGGCGGGGTCCCTCTCGTCCGGTGCGGGCTCAACTAGCCTGCACAGCGAAAGAAGTCCAGCCTCACGCAACCTGCAGAATATAGCATTATGGTCCATATTGAGGAACATAGATATATAGGAATGATGTGAACAAATGTTAGTACAGCTCTTACCTCTCACAGAATCTGTGGTCTATCCGCAGGAGGTGACGTGAAGGCCGTGA
Source organism: Oryza meyeriana var. granulata (assembly GCA_003991445.1). Taxonomy (NCBI): domain Eukaryota; kingdom Viridiplantae; phylum Streptophyta; class Magnoliopsida; order Poales; family Poaceae; genus Oryza; species Oryza meyeriana. Next base: position 215,288 of record RYFJ01001740.1, on the reverse strand, counting down.
ACGGAAGGTGCCTAGCTGGGCACACTCGACAGCTGACAGGTAAGACCGGTGGGACTGGTCGAGGACCCGATCGAGCAGCTCCGGGGTATGGTACGCCATACCTGCATGTAAATAGAGAGTTAGGATAAATTATATTATCAAAGCAACAAGAAAGAGTAAGTTCGTAAAATTAATTGAACAACCACATTACAAATTGTTGTTAAGGTTTATATCATTATTACATGATAATAAAAAACAATAGTACGGTACATATCATTCTACAACAAAGATCAAGCATAGACTTACACTACTCCGCAACACCACCAAATGTTCGAGAACGCCTAGGACGGGGTCGTCTTAAAGTTGTGCCTTCACCCGTAGGACGACAGCCATCAGCGCTTGAACCCGACGATCTAGCTTCCGCCGCACTTGGACCAGTTGCATCCTTTGGACATTTCTTATATGTATGGCCTGTTTTGTCGTACTTTGAACAACGTTTATGTCTTCCACCGGATTCTTACTCATTTATGTCATTACGGATGCGTCTTGTCTTACGGCGACCCGCTTTATCCCTTAATTTTATTGGGTCAGGAATATAGATAGCTTGAGGATGCTCCGTAGTAAATATCCCTGCAATACCGAAACCGTATATCTCTCCACTCCAGGTATTGTAGATTGCTTTTTTTCTGAGATAAGGTGAGACAAAATAACGTGCTTCTATCCCGCACTCACCGCTCGCGGCAATAATATGAGAACATGGCTTGTGGAGCAGAGTAGGCTTTCGGCACGAGCACTTCCAGGTCCCGTCTTCCTTCAGCACGCACTCTTGCACAACTCTTTTACAGTAGATTCCGCGCATGCCCTTGTCGACATACAATACTTCAAATCTGTGTTCTTGTGTACCTTGAGGTATAGCTCGATGTCTTTGGGCCTTATTACATTTATCTTGCAGGTACTTAGTCAGTAGTGTGCCAAAGAAAACATTATTATCCGCCGTTGAGGGGCAGGCTTCTCTGAACCGATCTCTGAAGTACTTGCATGTGCCATGCAAGATAAATTCAACTATGCCAACAAGTGGGAGCCCTCGAACACTACTCATCAACAAGTTATAAACCTCTGCCAAATTTGTGGTCATTATGCCAAATCGAGAACCATCCCTGTCATACAACAATGCCCATTTCTCCTTTGGCTCATTCTTAATCCACTTCGAAAATTTTCTAACCGAGGATGCCAACCTTGTTCTCATACGAGGTCCGTCACTTGATAGAGGACCAAGAGCTTGTGGAGCCTCATCCCCTACAAGGGTAGCCCTCCGAGACTGCTCATCTGTTTGTTTAGTGGTAAGCTCATCCAACCTCCTCCAAAGCTCATTGAACTTCTTCTCTTGATTCTAGGTGCACAGCCTCTTGAAAAGATCCATAAAGTGCTTATTCTTAAATTACTTATAGAAATTAGCACCCATATAACGCATGCACCATCTACTTTGGACATCAGACCACCTTAGTGGGTATCCCTTCTTAGTACATCCATCCTTCAATTCCTCAATTGACCGTAGGAAGCCAGCGTGATGGTCATGTACGAGGCATACGTCTAGCCTCATCCGTACAACTGCAGACTTAACCCTTTCTAGGAACCAATAACAGCTATCAGTGTTCTCACTTTCAACAAAAGCAAAAGCCACCGATAGAACTTGATTGTTCCCATCAACTCCAATTGCTGTTAATATCTGCCCTCTGTACTTTCCGGTAAGAAATGTCCCATCAATGCAGAGGATGGGACGACAATGCACAAATGCCTGAATACAAGCACCTAATAAAAAGAATACTCGTTGCAACACACTTTTATTACCATGGTCAATTGATGGAAAGGTTTTTAGGTCGTAGCAGGCCTCTGCATTTCTCTGAAGAATACAGGCTAATAGACAAGGCAAATTATCATAAAATGCTTCAAAAGTGCCAAACCTCATCTCTACAACCTTCTGTTTTGCCCTCCAAGTCTTAGCATACCTAATTGTGTATTTGAATTTCTCTTCAATATGTCTAACAATTGATCTTGATTCGTACCTCAAGTTGTTCACAATGTGGGAGTACATCTCTGTTGCAACAAATGCAGTTGTCATGTTTCTATGATATTTTTCAACACCGGGTAAGTAACATGAATGCTCGGTCACGATTGAAACTTACCAATAATCCTTCCATTTACCCTTAAATGCGTGCACCCGCCATGGACACTTATCCTTCACACACTTCACTTCATACACTAATTTGCTTGACTTCACGACCGAGAACTCCCTCTGAAGTGACACCGCCCATTGTTTTACTGCATCCTTCAAATCCTCTACGTATGCATACTTAACCCCCTGCAAGACCTCATTCTCCTTGTACTCCCATGGCACATGATTCCGCTCGGAGATAACAAGGCCTGAGAAGTCCTCGTTGCTCCATTCTGCATGCATCACGTTGTCCTCATCAAACGAATCACCATACTCTGCATGCTCGTTTTTAGCATCTTCCCTATCCATTTCTTCGACGATGGTATCGATTAGTTCTCCCTCATCTGCCACACTTGCTGGCTCTCTATATTCTTTATTCCCTTCTTTATTTTCTTCCATTGTTTTGGCATCACCTCCTCTCGGCATACTTAGACCCTCATCATCTTGCACGGGGATTGCAGCAGTGGTGTTATCATTCTCATACACCGATACAAGTATGCACAGTGGCCAACCACGTTGGAATGCGTTCTCCACGTACCATCTCCAAGAGGCAGTGCAATTCACCGGCATCAGTTCCTAAAAAACCTTCAACTGCACGACTGACTACAACATACAAGGTTATTGCGTTGATCTGGGAGTCCAGTCGAAAGCCTCACATCAGCCAGTTGTACATTGACTCGAAACTTCTCTCAACTAGCCTATCAATGCCCTTAGCCGTTGAACTAATGTTGACGCCGAAAACCACCGGGGGGCCGTTCGGCGCCTTAGGACACGCGAAGGCCTAGGAGATTTGCTTCACTCCAATGCAGGTCCTAAAATCTAGAGGTTCGTAGGCGTGCCAGTCAATTTGACCCTACAATTGACAAGGAGAGAAAATGTTAGATCAATGAGCCAATCGGCTAGAAGCCGATCTGGACTCATCTTATCGGCCGATAGCCGATATGAACTGTAGCACTTATACACCGACTGGAAGCCGATGAAGGCATGAGCAGTAACTAATAATAATAAGTAAATATCGAACTAGCCGATTGCCGAAGGAATACTTGAAAATCGGCTGTAAACTGATAAAATAAATAGGCAGAATGCATAAGTAAATGGATGGAATAAACTTCAGCCGATTGCAATAGTAATTGCTATGCATCGCTCCAAAGGTGCTGCCCGCGCCCATGCCCGTGCTCTTGCTCGTGCCCGCGCCCAGGTCCTCGCCTGCTGTCCGTGCCTGTGCCCTTGCTCGTGCCCGTGCCCGGGTCCTCGCCTGCTGTTCGTGCCCGTGCCCGGGTCCTCACCACAGGGAACAAAACCGAGATATACAATATTGTGCCGCCCCGACTTGGCAGCGATTTTTAGACATGTTTATGACCAATCGGCTGGATATAAAGATAACTTATCGGCTAAACACTCCGATAAAACATCACATAAAAACCCATCGGCTTATTAAGAGTAAAGTTATTATCGCCAGTCTAGTAGATCGGACCCAACCGTTGCAGCACAGACTGATGATGATAACAAGACCTCGATAAGCCGATAGATCTAATGATCGTGATGTAAAATATGATAAATTATCGGCTATACATCCCGATAAGACGCTTGCGCAAAAAATATCAATCTAGCAGGAAAGATTTATCACTGGCAGTTTAGTAGGTCGGACCCAACCGATGCAGCACAAACTAATGATAAATCGCTCCCAGTAAGCCGATACGATCTGCGCACGCGTGATGTGATATACCTAATCCATCTATGAGATCAAACTAAACTGATGCAGCCATAGATAAAATAGATATATCATGCTAAGCCGTCCACCGTGAACCAACTAGAATATCGGACTTAACCGAGGAAGTCCTAGCTGATGCGGTGGCCGGGGTGACGAGACTTACCCTCTCGCAGGAGGTCGAACTTAACTGATGTAGCCCGGCTCGAGAAGCAAGAACCCGTCGAAGGGGTGGCGATGCGCCGAAATTGTATTGATCTGATTGATGTAGATATATTACAAAGCACCCGGGCATACGTGTTTATACCCGAGTTGACACGAGTCCTTATTGGACACAGTACACGATTTCCTAATTACAAAAGGAAACATTAACAGGACCCAACCGAACACGAGATCAGGTTTCCTAAAGATAGACACCAACACTTGCCTAATTAATAGATACAGTAATGAACTGCCATACTGTGGTCTTCACGGCTCTTTCCTGGATTCGGTTCCTTCTGGATCAACTTTCGTTAGTTAACTGTAATTTTCTTCTTGACCGAATCTGACACAGAGCCATACCAAATTTTGGTGTTAACACATGCCCCCCAATTTCGGAGTTCTTCTATAGGACTTCGAAATTCTTTCATTTTGGGCCTTCAGATTCCTCCCATACCGAGGCAGCCCAAGGTAGCCCACTTGCCTTAATTGTTTGAAACAGTGCCAACGGCCTCGATTCCCGCCCGGTCATCATGCCTCTATAAACCGCTTCGTCTCCCTAGCCTTTTTTATGCTTTCACATCACCAGAGCACTACCGCTTCATCTTCCAAGACCTCGACGAACTCCGGAGAACTCAGACGAACCGTCGCAGCTCTTTTCTTCGACCGCTGATGTGGGCACCCCGGAAGTGCATTATGAAGAGTAACTATTACGGCAACGCGAACTATCTAGATGGATGGGGTCTCAAATAAAAGCCAAATAAATACGGTAACCATCCATCCTCATCGCAGACTTGCCATAATCTTTACCCACTCACAATACAAATCCAAGATGGCCACAGCCTCCCGTGCTACTGAGTTAAGCCGTCCCACTCCCGGCGTGTGGAAGTACGTAGGGTGCTTGAATAGACGTCAACATGTTCGGTCCTTAACGACCCAGACGGAGCTACGTGCATCGGGGAAACACCATCCCTTCATCGCCCTATCATCCGTCCAAGTCAAACATATTCTCAAATATTAATTAGAAGTTATTCTTGTTAGATTTTAACCCATCTATTCGCATTCAACTAGTTTTGAACCGATAGCTCCATCTATCGGATTTTGCTAAGTCTAGAATAAGCATGGCTAGCATTTGGTAAAATAAAATTATTATCCAAAGTCCTTAACCAGTGGTGACAAGGTATTAACATGAGATCAATAACCAAGGAATGGAATGCATACAATTGGGTAATATTCGACTCTACCCGTTTTCCCATTTTAAATAGACTGAAGCGTGCATATAGATATTGTTTTCACAAACAATCAATTTATTGAAACATAGGTTCAATATGCTTAGAACGCTTGCCTTGCTGCAGCGATAAGTCACTCTCAACCTCTGGGTCATGCCTCCACGTACTCCGTATTCTCAGAATCTATCGATAAACAACAAATATGCAAATAAGAATCAATTAAATATGCCTATGCAAAGATGATCGATAATTCTAAGATAACTACAGTAGGTAGGGTGTTCTAATAAGATTTTTAGGAGAAAGAACCAAAAGTCATTTGCATCCCTGGATTGGGAGATGCAAGAATGACAAGGTAGAAGGGCTGAAAATGGCAATTTCGAAAATTTATAGTATAGCCTTAGTTATTATATTTAACTGACCTTTTCTGTTAAGATTTCATAAGGGCATGCATTTTTATGTAAAAGAGCATAACCTACTGGTTCAACAAAATTAGGCTTGGATTTTGATTTAAATTGATTTAGTTATGAATTTTACAGGTTTAACAAAAAGAAAGGTTAGAAATTCTTAGGTCTATTTTGAGAGGTAGTTTTGTCAAATACAATTATCCACAGTAATTTTACCATTTTCTGAGTTTAACAAAAGTGGTTTCACATTTTTTAGCCATTGGGATGAATTTTCTAGAAATTTATAAACTTATAGGTTATAAATAGGTATATAAAAGGTGTTTCCTTTTTTAGAGAAAATCCTACACAGAAGTTATCAACTTTTTATTTTACAAAAATGAAAGACACATTTTTATGAATCCACAGAATGTTGGTTTACCTCAAAAGGGTTATAATGGATTTATATGAAATATTCAAGTTTCTAGGCATAAAATAGTTATTATTGCTTATTAATTTTTATGGATATTTTCTGTACAGAAGTGATAATATTTTGTTTGACAGTATTAAAAGTTCACAATTTACAGAATGAGCAAAATTGGTTTCATTCAAAATGAGTTAAAGTGACAAGATATAGATTTACAAAGTTGGGCTATTTTTCTGTTGGAAACATATTTCAGTTTACATTTTTTCTTCTTTTCTTTTTCTTTTTTTCTCTCTTACAGGTGGGGTCAGCGGGCATAGAGACAGAACAGAGTAGGCGCACGGGACACAGAACGGACCGTCCGTTCCCGGAGTGGATGGTCCGGCGGCGGCAGGAATCCAGTGGCTCACAGCGCTGGCTTACTCCGGTGGATCTGCAGTCAAGGCGAAAGGTTCCGAGGTCAGTGGTTCCTAAAGACGACTCCTATGCGAGGAATCGGACTGAGACCTACCAGAGAGAGAGAACTCGACGGCGATGACACAGATCGGCGCCGGGGAAGACAGAGGCCGATCCCGAGCTTCACTGCGCTATAACCCGATTCTTCGGCTGGCAGTCTCCTGGAGACAAGGCGATGCTGGAGGCGCAAGGGCTCGGCCGACGACGTACTGGATCAGCTGGAACGGCGAGATGACGCCGGCGGCGGCGCTGCAGATTGGAGAGCGAAGCACGGCGGCTTCGACCGGCAGTCCTAGGGCAACCAAGTATGAAAATGGAACAATCAGAAGGTGCTCATCATGTTCTGGATAAGGGAAGAGGATGGATTTCACCAGAGGAAACTCAGTTTCGGTCGAACACTCACGGCAGCGGAGGAGATGACTTCACCACCGGTGATCTTTGGGGATTTCGTCGGTTTTCTCGGTGGGAGCGTGAAGAGGATGAGGAGGAGGTTCTTCTGGCGAAGTTTGAGTCGAGATGGTCGAGGTTTCCCAGATCAGTGCTTATCTCAGTGTCCCTGTGAGCTGTGAGGGAGAAGGAGAAGGAGGCAGCGACACCTGTGCCATGCAGTGCTGAGCTGCTCCATTCCACAGTGGTCCTTGGTGGGTCCCACATGTCAGGCAACAATGTTCTACTCATATTTAGCTAGATTTACTCTATGGCTTGTGGGTCCACGTAGTGATGGTCTAGGAGGAGTGGAGGAGTATGGGTGAATTTCCTGGTGAAACACACTGTCACATTCTGCTATGAGGCTGACAAGTGGGCCAGGTCTTGTGGGGTCCACTGGTCAGTGTCTTGAGAGGGAAGAAACCTCTAGAAACTATTTTTGTGAGCTGTCCAACATGCAGTTCTCTAAATTACTGTTTCACTAAGTAAATGAGGAGCATAAATTATGGGAAATAATGGGAGGTAAGGAAGATGTATTTAACATGCTGACCAAATTTCGTGGTTAGAAGTGTTCTGGTTTGCCTTTGGTGAAATTGCAAAGTAAGCACACAGACCCAGTTTTTCTGCAGTGTGGTTTATGTCCCTAGGGCTTTGCTCCTATTATTTCATGTGACTTATTTGGGAATTAAATTAAACCAAAATTCCTGATGATAGGGTTCATGTTGGAACACACTTTGGCAAAAGGGCTCTGTCTAATTAGTCTTCATTTTCATCTGGTGAATTTTAGAAATAAACCAATTTATTTCAGCTAGCTTCCTAGCTTAGCTGATTTGAGGGACTTGGTTGAAGTATTTATTGAAGTGATAAAATTATGTAAAATTTACAGTGGGTTAATTTGGTGAGATAGTGCTTACAGGAATTTTTCCATGGTTTTTATGTGCAACCTAACATCTTCAGAAAATCCTTAGACTGTACAATGCAAAATGGCAAAGAGAAGGATCCAGGCTGAAACTTGTTTGGAATTTTTGAGGGGTCTAAACTAATGAAATAAATTCTGGAAAAACTATATTGATTCATGATAGTTAAAATAATATTTGAATAAATTATTTTCCACATATGTTTCTGTTCAACTTGATGCACTATTGGGTAAGGTTTGGTTTTTACCGATTAGGGTTTTAACTATTGAAGGTTTACATATTGCAAACTTTATTTTGCAAGAAGTGATGATGCAAGAATTTACTTTGTGCACTCTAGTGGCAGTAGGTCATAACCTTATTACTTGGAATTAGATTTGGGGCTGTGACAGCTCTTCCCCCTAAAAAGAATCTCGTCCCCGAGATTCAGGTCCGACTGAGTAAATAGGATGGGATGTTCTTAGGTCTTGGTTTACTAAGCTTGCTCAAAAACTGGTAGATGGGGAGGCTACCTAAGGTGCCATGTCTGCAGTTCTTTTTAATAAAAACATTAGGGTATTTACTTCCATGGGGAGGATGGTTAACATAGTATGGTCGAGAGGTTTTTGCTTCAAGACGGTTTTAGGCGAAAAACATTTTCTTAGGTGGAACGAGGCGGAGCTACCTAAGCTTTTCAAACCACTCAGGCTCGATACCAGTCGTGAAATTTTCTCTAGTGGTCTAGCATGTCTCCGATTTGGTCCTTACCCCAAAAGAATTCATATTGTTGGAAAGATTTATTTGAAGCATGGTTAGCTACTTATTGTTCAAACTACAATTTCAGGTTCTGATTTAAAGTGGTACGCCATTACTACCATTTCGTCCATTGTTAAGGGTTTATACATATAGGGTTTACATGAGGGGTATCTTACACAGGATACAAGTCAAAATTTCCCATCTACTCTATCAGGCTTTACATAGGGCACTTTACATTCAACCCGGGTGGTTAGGGTGGAGTACAATATTACAGATGGTGGCCATCTCCTGGCATATCTAGAGTGATTAATCGGAGTCTTCTAAATCTCTTCACCGGTCCATTTGCAGCTCGAAATCACGCCCATACCATTGAACATAACGGGCTAATCCGTATGGTCCCATGGTACCCAAAGGTGGAAGTGCCGATACAAGGAAGCGGCGAGCGGGCTGGCTTGCAGTCGCAGGTACACTTGTTGTCTCCACGTAAGTCCCGGTGGGTGATGGCAAGATCTCTTCCGGAGCGTATATGGCGTCTTCTCCATACATGAACTCGGGTGAGTAGAAACCTTCCTGAAACCGAGGCAGTATGCGTCTCTCAAGGGTGGCTATCCTGGTGTAGGCACGGTTTAACTCCATGGTTGTATTGTGGTAAAGTTCATCCAATGAACGTAAAAGCTGGGCCAACTGAAGATAGGGAGTGTCTGGTTCTTCATTTGCTCCTGCTAACACTGGGAACATGTTTCGCCCATTCCCTTGGTTCATTGCCGGAAAGTAACGGTAGAGGTCGAACAATTCTGGTAGTTCATAGCGAAGATGCGCGATGGCTACATAGGCACCATGGTACATGGCGGAGAGACAATTCCATCCATGACCGTCATAGTGACGATCTCTCTCGATTGGGCTTCTGCCTCGAATGTACACTTGGGCCATATAAAGGACTTGTGAGGTGCCTATAGTCTTGACAAAAATGTGGTACTCTGGAGGTTGAGTGAAACCAGCATGTTGTAACATTATCCAAAGGTTATGCTGGGTCGTATTCTCATTGTAACCTCCTGAAAAACAGAAGGGCTCGTATGTGGATGCCATCTACAGAGATAGAACAAGGTTAGTTGTAGTCTCACAATTAAGGATTAGTTAAAAATTGGTAAAGATAAGGGTTAACCCTGGATGATAGTTCTGATCCTAGGAACCTAATGATACCAGGATGACCAATTGGCCGGCCATACTTTACTAGTATGGAAGGTACGCTGGTGTTTTAGTGAAGCAAAAGTAGATCAATACACCCGATGTCTTATGTTAGATGACTTAAGAAGAGAGCTAACTTAGAATAAGAGTTACAGAACTGGATGTTTATAGGATCAAGGTGATAGATCTTGGTAGTGTGATGAGGAAGGTGGTGAAGTTTCTTGGTTCGGCTTGCTCTCTATCGCCCGAAACAGCAACGGCCCTAGCAGCCGCACTCCCAGTCTCGGCGATGAGATCAGCGAACCTTCAACTACTCCGACCTATACGGTGAAGGATGGAACAGCTAGAATGAACTTAGGTTTTTGATATCTCAAACATAGGTTGACTAACTAACGGTAATGTTGTATATAGGTGGGGAATATGGGATAGTGGTGCTAGAAATCCCTTAACTCGTGCTGGGGTAACCTAGAATAGGGTTAAACTGAGCTGAAATGTTCTAGGTGGGAATGTATGGCTCCATGATGCAACTATAAATGATGAGGTGTCATGAACAATCATGATGCAATTATGGATGACATGATGAATAGCGTAATGTAATTGTGAATGATAAGATGCCATGCATAATGTGGTGCAACCATAATTTAATGCAATGATGAGTTACATGGTGCAATGCTGCGAATGGTGCGTTAATGCTATGCACCAGATGGCGTAATGCATGGATGAAATGATATTGTGCAGATGCTCCATCGTATGATGCGAGTTATGACATGGTGCAGTGCAATTGCTTGATGTAATGGTGTAATTCATGTTATGGTGCAATTGCATATGGTATGATGCAGTTCATGATGTGATGCAATTGCGCATGCTTGCCATGATGCAAAATTGCTTGAATGTATCATGCATCATGTGACACGGTGCAATGCAAGATCATTATAACATGGTTCCATGCAGAGTATGGTGCAATACATGGCATGATGTAGCGCAAAATCATGAAAGCATGGTGCAATGCGTGATTGCAATGGAATGATGCTCGCATGTCATGGCGCAATGCTCTATGGTGGTGCACATGTATTATGGTGCAATATGTTGATACAATGGTGCAACACACACGTGATGCGATGAGATGTTCATGCTTAGGGTAATAGGTTCCACTAATCCAGGGTTGGATCTCTGGGTAATAGGATTTTGGTGCGAGATGCCATGGAAGTTCAAGGGTCAGAAGTTTGCTATCTAACTCTGTTTTGGCTTCAAAAATTTTCTTGCCCCTACCAAAGTCTTCTAGCTTACTCATGGAACTTCCTTGATAAATGTAAATATATCTACCAGAAATTTTCTACTGCACTGTTGGGGGTCGGCTACATGGTACTGTCGGGAATGCATCCTATTGGTTTCAGTTCGTAACTAGGTGCATCATCTGAATTTCCCTTACTATGATAGACTCATCCTAAGGTTGCAAATGGTAGTCATACACGAGGTTTGTATTTAGGAACTAATTAGAGATTCTGGGTGAAGTTTCAAGATATAAACGCTGCATAAAAATGTGGATGGGTTAGTTCTGTCCTGCGTTTGTATCGGACAAAACTAGGCCTTAAAGTCATCCTAGAGATATGATAAAATTACGAAATTTTATATTCCAGTTTCAGGTAGAGTTCTATTGGCTCTGGAAAAGAATTGGAATTTTTGAATAGGTAGATTTCTGTAAAGAAAATAAACAAGATGGACAGTGCAGTGCTGCGGTAGCCTAACAGGTGCAATTGTTCGAATTTTATCCTCTTAGGTCTCTGGTCCAAAAATTCTCAGAAAATTCCCAAGGTTTCCTCACGAGGTTACTATATTACTGACCAAAAATGATTATTTTATCACTTATGGTTTGGGCTATACAAAAATATTAGGTAGGTGACCTACAGATTCCAGATTCTGAACATAGCTTAAAGTGTGGATTATTTGTTCATGATACGGTCATCTAAAAATTCCGAAGAAATTCATGAAGCTTACTGGAGGAGTCTACGAGCTACTGGTAAAAGATTAGAATTTTATCACCTATGGTTTAACTTACACAAAAATATGAAGTATGTCATTTACGGGTTTCAGGACACGACCAGGTATTCTATTTGAATTTTTATTCAATGATGTATTGGTCTAAAAATTCCAGGTTAAGTCATGGTGCTAGCCATGTGAGTCTAAAATCTACCGTCAAAATTACTAAACTACTATCGCAACTGAAATCGCCAAATGCGCTGAAATGACGATATGGTTAGCCTAACATGCTATGATGCATTTCAATAAGATCCAATGAAAAATCAATTGAAATCATACTACTCCTACAATCTGAACAAGAACCTCAAAAGAATTCGACAAGAACCAAATACGTTCCTGCGAGGGGATAATTAGGACCGTAAACTACTCGTTGGAATAAAAGAAAGATCGAAAATCCAAATAAACCAACAATTAAATGGCCATAGAGGATATCTAAGTAATCCTATAGCGAGCGTCTCTCAGCTGGGAATACCCTTTAACAATTTATTTGGTGTATTCTTCATGGTTACGTATTTTATTTTTCAGAAGAATAGAATCTGGAATTTTTAGGACTGCTGGACAGCAGCCAATTCATGAATTTTTAGAGGGGGCTACAGAAGAAATAAAATTCTAAAAATTTCTGTGATGCTTCCTGATGTAGTTGGTAACCTCCAGAAAAATTAGCAAGGTCAGATAAGAAGCAGAACTCTCTGTAGAAAATCTTGAACAGCTGCTGGTCCAGAATTCCAGAACACGAGTCTTCGCATAGTTGAGCTTGAAAGTTGAATGATTGGCTTCCAGAATTTGTAGGAAATTTAGGGTAGGCTTAGAGGACAGTAAAGCACCATTTAGTTCACTGGTTTATAAAATTTTACACTGTATTTAGTAAAGTGAGAGTAATTTTTCTTACACTCGACATACCGGCTTCTTTTATCGAACTAATATTTGAATGAGGGAAGCATAGACTTGATTTTACAAATAACAATCACAGCAAGGTGAGGAGATAGAATGAGACTAAGGTGAGGATGAATACTAGAAAGGGATGAGAAGCAAAAAGGATCACACATCCTAATGGTTTTCCGAAAATAGTTCGTTTGAATCTTTCACAAATATTTTTGCAATCACCAAGCTAAGCTCTAGCCTACATGCAGTACTGCTCTGATACCAAACGCTGTGGGCACCCCGGAAGTGCATTATGAAGAGTAACTATTACGGCAACGCGAACTATCTAGATAGATGGGGTCTCAAATAAAAGCCAAATAAATACGGTAACCATCCATCCTCATCGCAGACTTGCCATAATCTTTACCCACTCACAATACAAATCCAAAATGCCGAGAAGTGTACAAAAGAGATAATCATAAGGATAGTTTGCCAGTCCTCCCCGTCATACGCCCGTCAAACCACTCGATGGTGGCGACCAAACACGATACGTACCCAGAGGACTCGAACCACAATAGCTATCCCCCAACCATCTCAATTATACACAACTCATACTCATGTTCAGCTAGTCCCCAGGAAAGCGACTAACCTCACACTTTCATCGCAAGCAATTGATAAACCATCACAAGTACTCTAAAAAATGGATAAACGAGCAGCAGGGTTATAAATATTACATAGAGGGTTCTCACACCCTAATTCATCCAAAGTATACAAAATATAGGCAGCGGAATATCAACACCAAAGATAAGACCAGTGGTGCCATACCCAACCAGGGGCAACCGACTGGGGAAAGAGCTTAACCACAACTACACATTATCCTCGCCACCCTCGGCGGGATAACAGTAGATCACACCATCTTCGTCGATATCCTCACCTGAAAAATGCAACGTGAGTACGAATGGTACTCCGCAAGACTTACACGATATTAATAGTACAAAGGAGTCATGCTGGCCTCTACATCAAGGAATATGGCTATGTGACTCTGATTTTGCATAAAGCTGATTTTATTGAGCAAGTAATACTTGAAACTATAAGCATTTTGTGAAATAACTCAATCTGAAATTTTAAGATAGCAAGTATATGGTTCTGAAAATGGAACATAAATGAGCATAAACCATGCTTTAAGCATCATCCATGGGCCACCCTTGTCCAAACAATTGTGCTACACTAGCACACCATTTTTCATGACTAAAGCCAAGTCATATTTAACATTAAAAATCCCTTATATAAACCCATCCATCCATGACTATCCTAAGTCATGGTATAACCACATAACCCAAGTTGGATGCTAACATGAGTGAGGAACACATCAAGCGTCGTCCGTAACCGTGGACACGGCTATTCGAATAGTTCTTACTCTGATCAGAGGTGTACATCTTTACCCACACGATGTGATAGAAGCCAAACGGCTACACTCTAATTTGATTTGTACCGGCCAAGTACCCACACTCTACACATTGAGTGCGGACTAGAGGTCACAACAAAACCTTTCGCACGCTTAGCCCCAACCACCTAAACCACGTCTGGGCCCCCGACGACTTAGCCCCACACACAGGGTGACTAAGGCGGGCTCACCGTCGTGGGAGGCACCTCCGGCCAGTCCAGGCGCGCTCGAGGTCCTCCAACGGAAATCCATCCTCACGACTGACGGACGGGCGTAGATGTGTTCGCACCAAAAACCGCCGGGTGTGCCAAAAGGCTTGTTGATGATCTGGTTTGATGCGATTGAACATACGAAGGCCTGGGAGATCTGCTTAGCTCCAGTGCAGGTCCTAAAATCTTGAGGTTCGCGGGCGTGCCAGTCAATTTGACCCAGCAATTGACAAGGAGATGAAGAAATTAGATCACTGATCCAATCGGCCAGTGAGCCGATACGGATCCCTTCCAGCCGATTGCCGCTATGCTTGTGCCCGGGCCCTCGCCTGTACTCGCGCCCGGGTCTCGCTCGTAGTCGGATCCTTGCCCGTGTCCGAGTCTTTGCTCGTGCTCGCGTCCGACTGCCAGCAGCAACTGCACATCGGCTATCGGCCGATACGGGCTGATGTAGGCTTCTTGTAGCCGATGGCCGATGGCACCTATGTATCGGCTGGGAAACCGATAGCGCTATAAACAGAAATAAACTGTCAGCATAACATGTGCATCGGCTAGGAGCCGATGATAAAATAGATAAGCAAGATAGTAAGCTAGCCGACTGCCGAGGAAACACATGTGCATCGGCTAGGAAAACGATGATAATATAGATGACAAACAGAAAAGATAATACAGTTCGGCTTATAAAAAGATAACCTATCGGCTAAGCACTCCGATAGAACGGTGCGCATATACACCGATCTGGCTCGGCAAGAGTAAATCTATTATTATCGATCTAGTAGTTCAACCTAACTGATGGCAGCAAGGATCGATGAATAGTAAAGGAACCTCAACGAACTGATTAGACTAATGCAACTGTGATGAAAATAACTTACCGGCGTATACATTCCGATAAGACGCTTGCACAAAGGCTATCAGCCTAACAGGAATAATTTATCGCTAGCAGTTTAGTAGGGCGGACCCAACCGATGCAGCACAAACTGATGATAAACTACCCCCGATAAACTGATAAAAACTATGCACGCGTGATGTGATATACCTGACCAGCCTATGAGGTCGGACCGAACCGATGCAGCCGTAGACAGATCCGATTACACCATGTAAAGCCGACTACCATAGACCGACTAGAATATCGGACCTAACCGAGGAAAGTCCTAGCCGATTGTAGTCGGGGTAACAAGACTTACCCTCTCGCAGGAGTTCGGACCTAACCGATGCAGCCCCGCTCGAGAAGCAAGAACCGTTGGTAAAGGGTGGCGATGCGCCGAAGTTGTATTGATCGATTGGATAGATTACAAGGTCCCCGGGCATACGTATATATACCCCGAGTTACAAGAGTCCTTATAGGACACGAAACAGGACTTTCCTAACTAGAAAAGGAAAACTAACAGACCTGATCGGACAAGAGATCAGGTTTCCTAAAAGATAAAACTATCTAATAGATAAGATAAATAGCTGCCATAACGTGGTCTTCACGATTCCTTCCCAAGCTCGGACTCTTCTGGATTAGTTTCCAATGGTTGATATCGCTTCTTTCCTTAACCGAACATGGTAACGACCCGTACCAAATTTTGGTGTTAACAAGATGGCCACAGCCTCCCGTGCTACTGAGTTAAGCCGTCCCACTCCCGGTGTGTGGAAGTACGTAGGGTGCTTGAATAGACGTCAACATGTTCGGTCCTTAACGACCCAAACGGAGCTACGTGCATGGGGAAACACCATCCCTTCATCGCCCTATCATCCGTCCAAGTCAAACATATTCTCAAATATTAATTAGAAGTTATTCTTGTTAGATTTTAACCCATCTATTCGCATTCAACTAGTTTTGAACCGATAGCTCCATCTATCGGATTTTGCTAAGTCTAGAATAAGCATGGCTAAGCATTCGGTAAAATAAAATTATCCCAAAGTCCTTAACCAGTGGTGACAAGGTATAAACATGAGATCAATAACCAAGGAATGGAAATGCATACAATTGGGTAATATTGACTCTACCCGTTTTCCCATTTTAAATAGACTGAAGCGTGCATATAGATATTGTTTTCACAAACAAATCAATTTATTGAAAACATAGGTTCAATATGCTTAGACGCTTGCCTTGCTGCAGCGATAAGTCACTCTCAACCTCTGGGTCAGCCTCCACGTACTCCGTATTCTCAGAATCTATCGATAAACAACAAATATGCAAATAAGAATCAATTAAATATGCCTATGCAAAGATGATCGATAATTCTAAGATAACTACAGTAGGTAGGGCATGTTCTAATAAGATTTTAGAAGAAAGAACCAAGTCATTTGCATCCCTGGATTGGGAGATGCAAGAATGACAAGGTAGAAGGGCTGAAAATGGCAGTTTCGTAATTATTTATAGTATAGCCTTAAGTTATTATATTTAACTGACCTTTTCTGTTAAGATTTCATAAGGGCATGCATTTTTATGTAAAAGAGCATAACCTACTGGTTCCAACAAAATTAGGCTCACTGGATTTTGATTTAAATTGATTTAGTTATGAATTTTACAAGTTTAACAAAAGAAAGGTTAGAAAATTACTTAGGTCTATTTTGAGATGTAGTTTTGTCAAATACCAATTATCCACAGTAATTTTACCATTTTCTGAGTTTAACAAAAGTGGTTTCACATTTTTAGCCATTGGGATGAATTTTCTAGAAATTTATAAACTTATAGGTTATAAATAGGTATATAAAAGGTGTTTCCTTTTTTAGAGAAAAATCCTACACAGAAGTTATCACTTTTTATTTTACAAAATGAAAGAACACATTTTTATGAATCCACAGAATGTTGGTTTACCTCAAAAGGAGTTATAATGGATTTTATAGAAATATTCCAAGTTTCTAGGCATAAAATAAGTTATTATTGCTTATTAATATTTTATGGATATTTTCTGTACAGAAGTGATAATATTTTGTTTGACAGTATTAAAGTTCCCAAATTTACAGAATGAGCAAAATTAGTTTCATTCAAAAATGAGTTAATGTGACAAAGATATAGATTTACAAAGTTGGGCTATTTTTCTGTTGGAAACATATTTCAGTTTAACATTTTTCTTCTTTTCCTTTTTCTTTCTTTCTCTCTTACAGGTGGGGTCAGCGCGGCATAGAGACAGAACAGAGTAGGCGCACGGGACAACAGAACGGACCGTCCGTTCCCGGAGTGGATGGTCCGGCGGCGGCAGGAATCCAGTGGCTCACAGCGCTGGCTTACTCCGGTGGATCTGCAGTCAAGGCGAAAGGTTCCCGAGGTCAGTGGCTTCCTAAAGACGACTCCTATGCGAGGAATCGGACTGAGACCTACCAGAGAGAGAGAACTCGACGGCGATGACACAGATCGGCGCCGGGGAAGACAGAGGCCGATCCCGAGCTTCACTGCGCTATAACCCGATTCCTTCGGCTGGCAGTCTCCTGGAGACAAGGCGATGCTGGAGGCGCAAGGGCTCGGCCGACGACGTACTGGATCAGCTGGAACGGCGAGATGACGCCGGCGGCGGCGCTGCAGATTGGAGAGCGAAGCACGGCGGCTTCGACCGGCAGTCCTAGGGCAACCAAGTATGAAAATGGAACAATCAGAAGGTGCTCATCATGTTCTGGATAAGGGAAGAGGATGGATTTCACCAGAGGAAACTCAGTTTTGGTCGAACACTCACGGCAGCGGAGGAGATGACTTCACCGCCGGTGATCTTTGGGGATTTCGTCGGTTTTCTCGGTGGGAGCGTGAAGAGGATGAGGAGGAGGTTCTTCTGGCGAAGTTTGAGTCGAGATGGTCGAGGTTTCCCAGATCAGTGCTTATCTCAGTGTCCCTGTGAGCTGTGAGGGAGAAGGAGAAGGAGGCAGCGACACCTGTGCCATGCAGTGCTGAGCTGCTCCATTCCACAGTGGTCCTTGGTGGGTCCCACATGTCAGGCAACAATGTTCTACTCATATTTAGCTAGATTTACTCTATGGCTTGTGGGTCCACGTAGTGATGGTCTAGGAGGAGTGGAGGAGTATGGGTGAATTTCCTGGTGAAACACACTGTCACATTCTGCTATGAGGCTGACAAGTGGGCCAGGTCTTGTGGGGTCCACTGGTCAGTGTCTTGAGAGGGAAGAAACCTCTAGAAACTATTTTGTGAGCTGTCCAACATGCAGTTCTCTAAATTACTGTTTCACTAAGTAAATGAGGAGCATAAATTATGGGAAAATAATGGGAGGTAGAGGAAGATGTATTTAACATGCTGACCAAATTTCGTGGTTAGAAGTGTTCTGGTTTGCCTTTGGTGAAATTGCAAAGTAAGCACACAGACCCAGTTTTTCTGCAGTGTGGTTTATGTCCCTAGGGCTTTGCTCCTATTATTTCATGTGACTTATTTGGGAATTAAATTAAACCAAAATTCCTGATGATAGGGTTCATGTTGGAACACACTTTGGCAAAAGGGCTCTGTCTAATTAGTCTTCATTTTCATCTGGTGAATTTTAGAAATAAACCAATTTATTTCAGCTAGCTTCCTAGCTTAGCTGATTTGAGGGACTTGGTTGAAGTATTTATTGAAGTGATAAAATTATGTAAAATTTACAGTGGGTTAATTTGGTGAGATAGTGCTTACAGGAATTTTTCCATGGTTTTATGTGCAACCTAACATCTTCAGAAAAATCCTTAGACTGTACCAATGCAAATGGCAAAGAGAAGGATCCAGGCTGAAACTTGTTTGGAATTTTTGAGGGGTCTAAACTAATGAAATAAATTCTGGAAAAACTATATTGATTCATGATAGTTAAAATAATATTTGAATAAATTATTTCCCACATATGTTTCTGTTCAACTTGATGCACTATTGGGTAAGGTTTGGGTTTTACCGATTAGGGTTTTAACTATTGAAGGTTTACATATTGCAAACTTTATTTTGCAAGAAGTGATGATGCAAGAATTTACTTTGTGCACTCTAGTGGCAGTAGGTCATAACCCTTATTACTTGGAATTAGATTTGGGGCTGTGACAGCTGATCCCCGTTCTTCTTCTTCCGGTGCAATGGCATCAGCATCCGCAGTCCCCGAGGTAATTTTTCTGCCCGATTGTTTTTTCTGATTTCGTAGCCTAGCTGAATCCAATCTGCCATGTTATTCACCTGTTCTTCGTCGTGTTCTTGTTTACTGTAGAACCTTAGGAACCAAGTTCTGATCCCAGCCGCCGATTACCCAAATTTCTTCTATCATGGCCCAATGGGTAGCGAGGATCCCACAGATTTCATCAGCGCCGAGACCCAACACATTCCTTTCAAGAACTCCGCCATGTTAGTCAGTGATTGGACAATAGCTTCAGATCATGGCCGAGCAAGCTTCCTGGGTGGAGGGACTGGTATATTAGAGTATCGGCCGCAAAGAGAACCCTCTGGGAAGAATCAAACATCGGCCACTGCATCAACCTTTCTCTGGCCAATATGGAAAAGAACAAGCCTCTGCTTGCATCGGCTTCATATTTCTGGTTAGACGCTCTCAACGCCTTCATGTTCGGGCACGGGCCGATGACCCCCACCTTGATGGATGTGACTATGCTTACCTGCCTCGACACGACGAGTTACATCGACCCCTTCAAGCTCCGATTCAAGCCTGCTCATCAGCTTCAAGCGAAGAACATTGGTGGTTGGTCTAGGTATATATCAATCCACAACAAGGGAACTGGACCAGTCGATGATTGGGACATGTCGCCTTTTTGAACTTGTGGTTGGAACGGTTTGTTTTTGGTGGTGCAACCCTCGGTCCAACGACCAACATGCAATGTCTGGCAGAGTGTTTGGCCGATCGGAAACAAATCCCCTTGGGGCAATACCTCCTCAGCGCCACTTATCAGCTGCTACATCAAGTAGCGACCAAGCTATCGGCCGGCCAGCCCGTCGGCCATATTGGGGGTCCTTGGTGGTTCGTGCAGCTATGGCTCAACGTCTACACCTCCAAGGCCTTTTCTGAGACCTCTTTTCTTGACCAATCCTTTCCAGCCGATCATACAGAAGATGAGGAACTTACTTACCGCCGACGTATCTCCATGGGCGAAGCTGCATCGGCTCTTCCTGGTGGCAAGATAACACCCGTTGGACTCAGTCAATGGTTCAAGGGGTTTTATTACGGCTTCACCAAGGAGGCCACACTTTGGTTTGCATACAATGACACATCGTCATTCGAAATACCTTCCAACTTCAATCCACTCGACGCTCTGGAAGACGATGAGTCGAAGGCCATATTTCTATCGGCCGTTACCCCCTGTCTGCTGCCGACTGGCTTCTCTCTGGGCCGATCACAACCATCATATGAATTTTACCATCCATCGGTCGGCTCCCGTCAGCTTGGTCTTGGTCAACTTCCGATCGGCCTATTCTTCATCGATAAACTTCAAGCCCGGGGCAACGTCAACAACGCCCTAGAGTATGATCGGATGCGGACCTTAACAGAATCTCTTCCCCTGGGCGCCGCCACCAAAGTGAATGTATGTACCGCCAACACAAAGCTTTTTGCCAGATGGTGGTCAGAATGGAGGAGACATCTATTCAACTTAGCGGCCATCCACTACTGTTCTCGCCTCAATGCCGACTACATCGAATCCGATGATGAGGTAACACCCATAAGCCTTAATCATCATCTCCGATCATCTCTCACTCTTAATTTTGCAGGCTGCCAACGTCGAGCCCCCAACGACAAGCACTAGCGGTCAGCCGATCATGTATCAACCCCCATTGGCCACTCCTAACTTAGGGCGCGATGCTCCTTCTCCATCGGCTCTCCTCCAGGCGCCCCGGCCGACAGGACAGAAGCACAAAAAGCTGGCGCATCGCCCTTCTCTCAAGAAGCAGAAAACCAATGCCGATGTCATGGTCACGACACCACCTACTCCCCAAACAACATCGGCCCCCTCATCTCCTCAGGTATGTGCTAAGTCCTGATATCATTATCTGTCTGCCCATCTTTTTCATCAATTTCATTTTCAGCTCGAGTCATCGGCCCTTGAACCTCAACCTTCTACTGACATCCTCCAAGCATTAAGCCGATGACCTCTCCAGCCGCCCCACTTTCAGCACCCAGTCCCCAAGACGTTGAGGCTGTTCCTACCACATCGCCTGACATCGGCCGTTCTGAAGAACTACCTACTCATCCATTTGAAGCCGATGCCACCTGTAACGCCCTGAAAATTGTCTTAATTAAAAATTATCACGGGTAAATGGAAATGCAAGAATACACTAGAAAATATTTGTTTGAGAAAAGAGTTTGAATAAAATTTTGAAATTTCCAATAGTAAAAATCCCCAGTTTAAATCTTTAAATAAATACTTGGATGCTTTTATATTCCAGGGGTTTTGTCGGAGTATTTTAAGCATTTGAGTATTTACAATAATAAATCCTTCGTGTTTCGTGGTGGCATTTACTTCTGGTAAATTCCCCGTGATTTAATAAACTCTCTGAAATTTTCTTGGATTTTTTCGGAGCTACAGAATTAATTTTAATGCTAAAAGATCACTAAAGTAATTAAATAAATATAAAATAAATTTCTTTTCTTTTCCCCCTGTTCGGGTCGTTTCTAATTCAGTCCTTTGAAGTCTCTCCGTTCATTGTGACCTCTGACTCCTTTTCCTCTAGGGTTTTGTGTCGTTTCCAGAACCCTAAAGTCGCCTTGAAAACCTAAATTCGGAGTTACCGGATTTATTCATTTTTGAAACTCTAGAACTCTTTTGGTTTCCCAATCTAAGATCCTTTGTATTTGAAATATTTATATTTCCCTTTAAGATAAATCCCAGATATTCCCTTAAACTCCTTTTCCGTCGAAATAAATCCAAATCTCCAATTGTGTGAGATTTCTCCAAATTCCGATTCCAATAAAATACCCTCGTCAATTCCGTAATCCTGAAACATTTTATTTAGAATATTCTACTTCCCAGTTCCCAAAAAATCTCCTCTAGTTCCCAATCTGATGAATAATTCGATATTTGTTTCCCCAGATATTCCTTGAATATCCCGATATTCTACTCCCCAAATTTCCATCGGGAAAATATTCTTCATTCTCCGAATCCCACAATATATTCCGTCTCCCGGATCCCCACTACATATATTCTTTTTCTATTTACTTCCAAATACTGTTCGATTCCCAATATATATATTTATACCTATGTATATATACGTATGTATATATATATGTATGAATGTATATACCCTCAATATTCAGAATAGTAGTTTCATCCTAAAACCCCTTGGTCTCCTCTATTCTAAATAAATATTCTGATTCTGAAAATGAGTTCCAAAAATAATCCAGAAAACCCCGCTCCTTTTTCCCTTTCCTCTTTTATTTTCCCTTTATCCTTTATCCCTTTTCCCTGTTTACCTTCTTTTTCCTTGCCTCCTCTTTCTTCTCGTCTCCTTCCTCTGTCCCTATCTACGGTCCAGCCGAGCCGGCTTGCTCCAACCCGAGCCGCCGGGCCGAGCCTCCTCGGCGAGCTCCTCCAGGCCCGGCCTGCGCTTGGCCTACCACCGCTGCTCCTTGGCCCGCGCTGCCACCGCCGCCTGGCCAGGCCAGCTGCGCCTCCTCTCCGCAACGGCCGCTGCCGAATCCGCCGCCGCCGCCCCTATATATGTATAGCCGCCAACCCTGTGCCCTAGCCGGCTCTGCTCCTATCCACGCCGCCAGGCTGCTGCCGCCCCGAGGCAGAGCGCCGCCGCCACCCCGTCGTGCCGCGCCGCCGTCTACACCTGCCGCCGCGCTGGCGCCCTGCGCTGCTCCCAGCCGTCGCCGCCCTGCCTCTGCTGCCTCCGCCGGAGCCGCTACCTCTTCCGCTCCTAGCGCCGTCGCCTGCGGAGCCGCCCCTGTTTCTCATCTGCCACCATCGCTGTCCCCTCCGACGCCGGCCGTCGCTGGGAGGCCCCAAGCCGTCATCGCCGTCGTCTCTTCACGGTGAGCATCCTCGTAGCCGCCTCCCTCCTCCTCTGCCTGTTGTCACCATCGTCGTCATCTTCGATCCCCGCCGCTGGTGAACTCCAGACCTGCCGTCGCCGTCTTCGTCTCTGCCGCCCGCCGGCTGCCTAGGACGCCGCCTCCTCCCGTCGCCGGTGAGCATTCGGACCAAAGCCGTCCTTCTTTGATTCATCGCTGCCATTGCTCTTTTCCAATCGGCATCGTCGCCCATCCTCCTCTGCCTCCTGTTCGTCGTCGCCGTTGCCAGGTAGTCGTCGTCGTCGCCTATCGCCTGTGCGCCGTTCTCTCCAGTGCCGACGTCGCTGCCTCTGCCGTCCTCTGTCTTCCCCCATCTGCCGCCGTCGCTTGGAGTCCGCCGCCTCGCCGTCTGCCTCGCACCGCTTCTGCTCCCCGCCCGGCATTGTCGCCGCTGTTTACAGCGACGCCCGTCGCATCCTCATCTGCTTGCTGTGCGCCGCCGGTTGGTCGCTGCGCCTGCGGCAAGGCCATCTCGCCGCACCCACCTTTGCCTTATCGTCACCGGCATCTAAGCCTTCTCTCCGGCCGTGTTGCCCCAACGGCGCCGCCTCTGCCTCCTGCTCCTCATCGTTTTTTGCCAAGCGCTGCTACGTTCCCCGCTGTTGTCGTGCCGGCCGTCGCCCGCTCCCTCCTGGCCATCCGCCGTGTCGCCCGGGTCGCTGCTCCGTCGCTGGTCCGCCGCACCGCCTTCAGGCCGTCTTTTCTGCCACCCGGTGTCGTCGCCTGCCGTCGCCATTCCTGCTGTTGCCTGCAGCGCCACCATCGCTACGCCACCTCATCCCATCCCTGCTCTACTCCCCATCTGCCGTCATCCCGGCCGAGGAGCCGTCTTCGCCGTCTCTGTGATTTAGTGTCGCCGGTGAACCCGAAGTCTGTCGCCATCGCCGTGTCCTCCGGCTCGTCTTGGCCACGCCGTCCCCGGTCGGTCTCCCTTGTTGCCTCTATGCATGGGACACCGTCATCACATCGTCGGACATCCTTAGCAGTATTCTCCTTTGTGACCTCTGGGCCCGGTGTTTCTCCCAGTGCATGACTAGGGGACCCGAGGCACAGTGCCCCAATAAATCTCAATCGTCCGATAATTCGAAGTCGATCCGAGCCACCTTGGCCGTCTAACCCTTTTAATCGGTCAAAGCCATGTCAGCCCTAGCCACCTCAGCTGTCACTTCGGTTGCCACCTCATCCCCTTCGGCCACATGTTATCCACCTCAACATTCCATCCGCCCCTTCTATTTCTAAATCCATGAACCAAGTCCACCATACGCCTGGTCACTAACCATGGATCCCATATCTCAGCATTTATCCAAAATAATTATTTTAATCCAAAAGTCCAGAGAATATTCCCGAGAATATTCTTTTCCAATTCTTTTCGGAGTTATTCCGAATTCAATATTCCAAAAGTCGTATCCTTTCCATCCAAACTCCGATTCGACCCGTTCTTCTTTCTAAACTTATATAAAATCATAATTTACTTGTTTATGTATTTTATGTATTGTTTATTGGAGTTTCTTAGGATTATTATTGTTTTATGTGTAGTTACGTATATTGCCGTTTCGGAAGATCGCGGAGTCTACGGAAGAGTATTTGAAGACTTTTGCGATTGCAAGGCAAGTCACACGACAATCTCCTTGAGCATGTTGATCCCGTTTGCGAAAGCTATTTTATTTTAAAGTTATTGCATAAAATGCTTTAGAATGACATTATTACGGGTAATTACTTAATAGCCAATATTCCTTGATATTTATGGCCATTTTGGTTATTGCTATCTATACCTTGATACCTTGGGTGATTAATATTGACTAGCCGGGTGTTTAATTATTTATCTGGCTAGATTATTTAGGATTTTGCTTAGCCATGCCTAGAAAATATAGTGTCATTATATGTGGGAAACTATTCATGCATTCTGATTAATTAATAGATAACGGCTATATTTTTCACGACAGTGAGTCGTGGTTGATTAATTAACTATGTCAACTAAAACTTGATTGATGGTGGGTTGTGAGCACCAGGTTGGAATGTTGCTAGCGGTGCTCATGACAGTTAAGGACCGGTTCGCGGACTACTTGTTGCGAAGCAATACTCGTGCTAACCACAAGCCAGCATGGGTAATGGTAGGATCCAATGTGTAGTACGTTCAACCGGGGTCCACCATGGTGTGTTGTGGCTGTGTCAATAAGACCACCATGGCTGCGTCAATAAGTCCATGTCTTGGGCGTTGGATCGTCTCCCAGCCGAGGTATCTGATCAATCCTACCGGAGACTGGTGGTCCAGCGGGTGGCTTCCTTGTTGTGCGGATTACATGGAGGGTCCTATCACAATTCCTTTCAGAGATACCGTGGTGGTATTGAGGGGCACAGTGATGTGCTGTGGAGTTGTGTCTTGTGGGTAAATTGGTACATCTCTGGCCAGAGTAAAACTATTCGAATAGCCGTGCTCGCGGTTAATGAGCGGCCTAGCAATATTTCTGTGATTAGTCCCACACTACTCATTAATGAAAATAAATAATGGAATATGGATAGCTCCTGTTTGGAGGAGTTTTGGTTTGGGCCTGAACTGCGTTGGAGCGCTGTTCAGTGGTTGATTCAATACTGATTAATAATTAAACTATATTGTTTTTAATGATTTCGAATGCAAATGTTTTAAATGCTGTTTACGCAAATAAGCCATATTATGCCTTTCCTTTGGTATCCTGTTGCATTACATTGCATTCCCTAGTGTGGCTTGTTGAGTACGGTGGGTGGTACTCAGTCTTGCATTATTGCAATCTTTAGAGTGAAGCTTTGCGTGGAGGAGAAGATGGTGTTTGGCTTATACCCCAGTTGAGCTGCCTATGGCTTGGTGCTGAAGCTACGCTAGTTGCCGTTCCGCTGCTGTTTTCTCCTGTGTGAGGACTAAGTGCCTCTGTTGTGAGTATTTAACGTTATTTCGTTTTGGTTATGTTTATCAAATTGTCAATTTGTGTACCTCGGCTGATTCCTGGACGAGGATTTATTGCACAAATTAGCTTTGGAAATTCTGGTGAATTTCTGGGCGTGACACCACCCAAGCTGCTGATGCCCTACCTCAGGTAATCCCTCTATACCCATACTTCATTTTTTTAACTCTTCACTGATTCTTTTACCGATGTCAATTTGCAGTCTTTAGCCGATTTGTTCTCTTTTGACATCGGCAAGTACTTAGAGGCAGAAGAAGCAACAGCCACTAGCGCAGCAACCAAACCATCCCTCTCAGCCGATGTGCGCGAGTACTTAACGAATATCATCAGTCGGCTAGAAAACCCAATCGACGCACTAGTGGAAGACTGCGGGCCGATCCGGGCAAGACTTGCAGATATTGAACATCATTTGCCCGAAGAACTCCTCGACGCACTGACTCCCGCGGCATATCTGGAATCTCACAGATTCAGACTCATCAAGCTCAGGCAGCGCATAGCCGATCGTGCTGATCAACAAAAGATAACCCAAGATATCTAAGTCGATCGGCTGTCAGCCCAAACAGAGAAGAAAAAGCTTGATGACATGGTGGCTGCCCCTCAAGAGCTCCAATCCAAATTGGACCAATTGAAGAAAAAGGAGGCCGATTTGCTGGCAGAACTTGAAAAAGTTCGTAAGGATCTTGAAACAATAGAATCCCAGCTCATCGGCCTGCCACAAGCCATACAAGACCAAGAGGCTAAGGTTGCAACAACGGTGCGTCAAGTCGTTCATCGGCGCAAAAATTTGAAGATCATCCCGGGCTCCGATGAAGACGACATTCGTGCTATCAATGAGATTGACCAAATCCGTCTGCGTGCGATCGAAACAATTCAGAACTTTTTGTAAAACCTTGATACTATTGATGTTGCTCCAGAACACACCGATCATCTTTTGCTGTAACATAATCTGATCGGCACTGTTGCTTGTTTCTTTCAATTGCCCCTTAATATTTTTGTCTGTTTGATCTAAAGGCGATATCAATTGATATCGGCTATCTTTAGGCGATGCAAAAACATCGGCTTTCTGAACTGTTTTAGAAATCGGCCGCATCAAGCCGATTCAGGAGTTAATCCAAATGCTTGGATAGTACTTCTTGAGATATTTCCCATTAAGCGCTTTAGCAAACTCCGTCCCCCCAAGATCTTCTAGTATATAAGCATTACCAGGCACACAACGATTAATCCGATAGGGCCCTTCCCAATTAGGCAACCACTTTCCAAACTTACTGTCTCTGGACCCGATCGGCAAAATCAATTTCCACACAAGATCTCCTTCAGCAAACGATTTATTCATCACCTTTTTGTTATAATGCCTAGCTGCTCTAGCCTTGTTTTCCTTGATCCTCTCCAGCGCCCTTAATCAATTCTGAGCCAAATCCTCAAGTTCATCTTTCATCAAGTTATAATAATCATCGGCTGTCAATTGATTCTGCAAAGAAATTCTCCTAGAGCCGATGTTAGTCTCCCAAGGCAAAACTGCTTCATGTCCATATACCAGTTGGTAAGGTGGCACCCGGGTAAATCCATGACATGCCATCTGATATGCCCATAACGAATCGGCTAACGTAGTATGCCATCTTCGCGGCTGTTCATCAATCTTCCGCTTAATCAACTTGATCAAATTCTTATTAGAAGCTTCCGCCTGTCCATTAGCCTGAGCATAATAAGGCGATGAATTTAATAACTTGATTCCCATACTGGCGACAAACTGTTGAAACTCATCGGACACAAAAATAGATCCCTAATCAGTAGTTATCGTCTGAGGAATTCCAAACCGATAAATTATATGCTCCTTTACAAACTCGATCGCTTCTTTGGACGTAGCTTTCTTCAGAGGAATCGCTTCCACCCACTTTGTAAAATAATCTGTCGCCGCCAATATGAATTTATGTCCCTTACTCGATGGAGGATAAACCTGGCCGATCATGTCAATTCCCCATCCTCTGAACGGCCACGGCTTGATGATAGGATTCATAGCCGATGCTAGTGCTCGTTGTATATTTCCAAACTTCTGGCAATCTTGACATCCTTTATAGTACCTGAAGCAATCTTCCAGCATTGTCGGCCAAAAATACCCTACTCTTCTCAGCAACCACTTCATCTTATGAGCCGATTGATGAGTCCCACAAACGCCTTCATGTACTTCGCACATCACCACTTTGGCTTCTTCCAAATTCAGGCACCTCAGCAGAACTCCCTCAAAAGTCCGATAATATAATTCTCCATCAAGCAGCACGTATTTAGTAGCTTTATACCGAAGCTTCCTGGAAACCGATTGCGACGAATTTTATAGATAACCAATTATTTCCTGTCTCCAATCATCGGCTTTATCCTGAATATCATTATCGGCTATTTCAACTTCAACTTGTTTATTCAGCTGATAACCCGAAGTAATTTGTGCAAGATCATTGGCTTCTAAATTCTGTTCCCTAGGGACATGATCCACTGATACCATCTTGAAATCCTTCAACAAATCTGTACATTCCTCATAATATGATCTCAAAACATCATCCCTGCACTCATATTCCCCAGACAACTGCTTGATCACCAACAAAGAATCACCAACAATCTCTATGATATCGGCTCCGATCTCCTTTAAAAGTTGAAGTCCTTTCAGCACCGCTTCATACTCTGCCTGATTATTGGTCCGATAAGGTTTAATTGTAAAAGCAAACTCAAAACTTGCCCCCCGAGATGATACAATGACTAAGCCGATACCAGATCCATGCTTGCACACTGATCCATCAAAAAACAAAGTCCATGGGATCGGCTCCATATAATCTTCGTGAACCCCTCTGTGTTGCACAATGAAATCGGCCACTGCTTGTTCCTTGATCGCTTTAGCCGATTCATATCTCAAATCAAACTCGATCAAGGCAAAGATCCATTTACCAACTCGCCCTTTTAAAACTGGAGCTGACAACATGTATTTTACCACATCGGCCTTGCAAACCACCGTGCACTCAGCCGATAGGATATAATGCCTTAACTTTGTGCATGTGAAATATAAACAAAGGCATAATTTCTCCACCACAGGATATCTAGTTTCAGCATCCAAAAACCTTCTGCTTAGATAGAACACGACCCGCTCCTTGCCTTCGAACTCTTGAATCAAAACAGACCCAATGGATTTCTCATCGGCTGATAAGTATAATTTGAACGGTACACCTTTCTGCGGTGGAATCAGAACAAGTGGGGAACTCAAATAACTCTTAATTTCATCAAATGCCTTCTGCTGATCTGCCCCCCACACGAACTTTTGATCGGCTTTCAATTTTAACAACGGGGTAAAAGATTCAATTCTCCCTAACAAATTTGATATGAATCTCCTTACAAAATTAATCTTGCCGATCAATGACTGTAACTCTATCTTGTTGCTTGGTGGCTCTATAGTCTTAATGGCTCTGATGCTCTGTTGACTAACTTCAATTCCTCGCTCATGAACCATAAAACCCAAAAACTGCCTAGCCGATACACCAAAAGCGCATTTATTAGGATTCATCCTTAGTCCGTATTTCTTGGCCCTTTTCAGCACTTTTTATAAATCGGCTATATAGCTTTCCTCACTCTTAGACTTAACCACCACATCATCAATGTAAATTTCCACTAACAAGCCGATGAGATCATGAAATATATAATTCATTGCCCTCTGATAAGTCGCACCAGCACTTTTTAACCCAAACGTCATTACTACCCACTCATATAAACCGATAGCTCCAGGACATCGAAACGCAGTCTTATGTATATCTTCTTCAGCCATAAAAATCTGATTGTATCCTGCATTGCCATCCATGAAGCTAATAATCTTGTGGCCTGATGCTGCATCCACCAATAAATCTGCTATCGGCATCGGGTACTCATCCTTGGGGGTAGCTTTATTTAAATCCCAGAAATCGATACATATCCTCAATTTTCCATTCTTCTTTTTCACCGGGACGATATTAGAAACCCACTCAGCATATCGGCACGGCCTTATAAACTTGGCATCATATAACCTTGTAATCTCTGCTTTGATTGGCTCATATAATTCTGCCTTAAACCTCCTTGGAGCCTGTTTGAACGGCCGATATCCTGGTTTAATGGGTAGCCGATGTTCAACAATTAATCGGCTTAATCCTGGCATCTCATGATACTCCCAAGCGAAACAATCCCGATACTCCTTCAACAGTGTTATCAATTCTTCTCGAAGTTCAGGGCATAACTTTTTGCTTATATACGTCGGCCTTGGCTTATCTCCTGGTCCTATATCGATCTCCTCTAAATCATCGGCCGACGTAAACCCTTGTCCCATTTTCCCCTCGAAATCTTCAATGGAGCCCATCAGAGTAACAGCTCGGAGCCGACTTGCTGAATCGGCTGTATCCCTTGGCTGGTGACCTCAAGATAATCTCCTTCCCACGTTTTCCCGGACAAACAATCAACTCCATCGGCCTCCCAAACTGGCAAATCAGTCATTGCAATGTTGGTTGACCGATCTACTAGGACCACCTCGACTTGATCCCCTTGCCATTGTATTAGACATTGATGCATCGTCGAGGGCACGCAACAGTTTGCATGAATCCAATCCCTGTCGAGAAGCAGACTGTATGACCCTTTTCCATCGATAACAAAAAATGTGGTAGGCAATGTCTTGTTTCCCGCTGTCAACTCCACGTTTAACACGCCTTTCGCCTCTGATGAATTCCCACCGAAGTCTTTTAGCACCATATTCGTCTTGATCAAATCTTCGGCAGTTTTCCCCAATTTTCGAAATGTAGCATAAGGCATTAGATTAACAGCTGCTCCCCCATCAACTAGCATCTTCGTCATCAGCTTCCCATTCACATAGCCCTTGATATATAATGGCTTTAAGTGCCGATGCTCTGATTCCTCAGGTTTATCAAATACGGCCTAATCGGGTTGCAACGTTAACTGAGCGAAAACCTCTTCATTGCCGTCCTCGTCCAATGAAAGTGCTTTATACTCCCGAGACAAAAAGAAAACCATGTTTACTGAAGCCGATGGATCTTCATCGTCCTTCCTCTTCACACGCCATACTCGTTTAGTTCTCTTGTGACGATGATCGGCTTCTTCTTGATCTTGCCTCTGTTCTTCCTGTTGCTCTCGGTGTCGTAGCCGTTGTGCCCTTCTCTTCTGATTCTTTGTGAATATTCCGCTAGGACACCACTAAGGATTTTGGGCTTGTTTTTCACGTACTTCCTCCTTATTTTCTTCAAAGAATTCTTCGTGGACCGGCCCTAATCGGGCTATGTACGATGCTCGTCTCCTATGTGGCCGATCCTGCGAAATACTTTCCTGCTGATCTCGCTGAAACCTCAGATTATCGCACTCAGGGCAATCTTCAATTGATGGCAATCTCATCCCTTGATCCCAGCAGAATCGAAAGAACAGACAATCCCAATGCGGATTATATCTTTCCCTGTCTGGCTCGATCCACCGTTCTTCGTACTTTGAATATTTTTCTATCATGCCTGATGAAGTAATCCTTGATTTTCTATGATCCACATGCCTTCCTTCATCGGCTTGAGTACTTGACGACGATCCCGCATAAACCATGTTCACGGGGAATGGGTGTCCGTCGATTTTCATTGGCTTTTTGTCTTCGAATTTGATCCTCCCTTGTTCAACAGCCGATTGAATTTGTTGCCGGAAAACTTTGCATTCGTTGGTGTGATGAGATATAGTATTGTGCCACTTGCAATATCTTTTCTTCTTCAGTTCTTCGGCTGATGGAATCATGTGATTTGGCGGAAGTTGTATCTGCTTCTCCTGTAACAGTAGATCAAAGATTTTATTGGCTTTATTAATGTCAAAATCATACCGTTCTTCCTTGCCGATATCCTTGACCCATGGGCATGATACTGATTTCTTGTTCCTAGCCCACTTTGCCAATCCAACCTCAGTATCGGACTCTTCGTCTGAGTCCGATGAATAAACCTGTACCTGAGCAACCCTTCTCTGATATTTATCTTTTTTCGCCTCTTGAAATCGGCTTTCATGAGCCAATACCTTCTGTACCAGGTGCGCCAGGGACTCGAACTCCTGTGATGAAAACCTTTCTTTGATTGGCGCTAAGAGACCCTAGAAAGCCAAGTCGGCTAGATGTCCATCGCTCAGGTTCAGACTGTAACATCGATTTCTAACGTCCCGAAATCGCTGAACATATTCCGGTACTGTTTCATCTGGTCGTTGTCTAACCGATGTTAGATGCGTCAGTCTCATCTCATGGATCCCAGCAAAGAAGTATTTGTGAAACTGTTTTTCTAGATCGGCCCATCCCCGAACTGAATTCGGTGGTAATGAAGAGAACTATGTAAAAGCCGATCCAGATAGTGACAAGGGGAAAAACCTAACTCTCAGAGCCTCTTCAGCCGATGCCTCTCCGCACTGTGCTAGGAATCGGCTAATGTGCTCTACTGTAGATGTGCTGTCTTGCCCTGAGAACTTAGAGAAATCTGGGACTCTGTATCGGTTTGGTAATGGAACTCTATTGAACCACTCAGGATATGGATGCCGATACATAAATGTTTGCTCCTTGGGCTTGATTCCAAACTGTTCCCTTACTATCTCTGCGACCCTTGCCAACAAATCTTCCTCCCTTGGGATCTCCTGTTGATATTGTATCGGGGGAGTTGGTTGCCGATTCTGCCTAGGGTATTCTCTCTGATGATTTCCTGAATCGGCAATACCACCTAGGTAATTCTGTTGATATCCCCCATAATAAGCAGACCGATGGTATCCAGTAGGAATATCCTGTTGCCCCCCAGCCTGGTTCTGCGTAAACAGGTTTTCCGGTATGTCTCTGTTTATCCCATAAGTAACCTGATTTGGCTCTGTCTTCAGCGGGAGATAGACAGGACCTCGAATAGGCTCTTGAACAATTGATCCATCCACCGTTTTCTTTATGAGGTTATGAAACGTGTTTACCAAGATCCCGGATTGATTGATGAGCGCGTGATGAACTGCTTCGTTCACCATCTCCTGTAAGGGTTTTACTGGTGGACTTTCAGGTGGTGTACGGCTCGATTCTCCAAACAGAACTGGTTTTGGAAACTGAGATTTTTGAATCGGCCCTTGTCTTGTCATGCTGAAGGATTCCAAGCAAAGTTTCTGAAAATTTGCCATATTTTGCTCGAGTTGCTGTCTTTGCTCATCTGTTAAATCTTCCATGCTGACTGGAATTACATTATCTGTTTTAATCTCCTTTCCAGCCATGTTGCAATTCCGATTGAGACTTTGTGTCGAAACTTCGAGTCCCACCAGGCGTGCCAAAAACGTGTTGACGCCGAAAACCGCCGGGGGCCGTTCGGCGCCTTAGGACACGCGAAGGCCTGGGAGATTTGCTTCACTCCAGTGCAGGTCCTAAAATCTTGAGGTTCGTAGGTGTGCCAGTCAATTTAACCCTGCAATTGACAAGGAGAGAAAATGTTAGATCAATGAGCCAATCGGCTAGAAGCCGATCTGGACTCATCTTATCGGCCGATAGCCGATATGAACTGTAGCACTTATACACCGACTGGAAGCCGATGATGGCATGAGCAGTAACTAATAATAATAAGTAAATATCGAACTAACCGATTGCCGAAGGAATACTTGAAAATCGGCTGTAAACTGATAAAATAAATAGGCAGAATGCATAAGTAAATGGATGGAATAAACTTCAGCCAATTGCAATAGTAATTGCTATGCATCGCTCCAAAGGTGCTGCCCACGCCCATGCCCGGGCCCTTGCTCGTGCTCGCGCCCGAGTCCTCGCCTGCTGTCCGTGCCCGTGCCCTTGCTTGTGCCCGCGCCCGGGTCCTCGCTGTGTTCGTGCCCGTGCCCTTGCTCGTGCCCGTGCCCGGGTCCTCGCCTGCCGTCCGTGCCCGTTCCGGGGTCCTCGCCACAGGGAACAAAACCGAGATATACAATATTGTGCCGCCCCGACTTGGCAGCGATTTTTAGACATGTTTATGACCAATCGGATGGATATAAAGATAACTTATCGGCTAAATACTCCGATAAAACATCGTATAAAAACCCATCGGCTTATTAAGAGTAAAGTTATTATCGCCAGTCTAGTAGATCGGACCCAACCGTTGCAGCACAGACTGATGATGATAACAAGACCTCGATAAGCCGATAGATCTAATACGATCCTGATGTAAAATATAATAACTTATCGGCTATACATCCCGATAAGACGCTTGCGCAAAAAATATCAATCTAGCAGGAAAGATTTATCACTGGCAGTTTAGTAGGTCGGACCCAACCGATACAGCACAAACTAATGATAAATCGCTCCCGGTAAGCCAATACGATCTGCGCACGCGTGATGTGATATACCTAATCGATCTATGAGATCAAACTAAACTGATGCAACCATAGATAAAATAGATATATCGTGGTAAGCCGTCCACCGTGAACCGACTAGAATATCGGACTTAACCGAGGAAGTCCTAGCCGATGCGGTGGCCGGGGTGACGAGACTTACCCTCTCGCAGGAGGTCGAACTTAACCGATGCAGCCCGGCTCGAGAAGCAAGAACCCGTCGAAGGGGTGGCGATGCGCCGAAATTGTATTGATCTGATTGATGTAGATATATTACAAAGCACCCGGGCATACGTATTTATACCCCGAGTTGACACGAGTCCTTATTGGACACGGTACACGATTTCCTAATTACAAAAGGAAACATTAACAGGACCCGACCGAACACGAGATCAGGTTTCCTAAAGATAGACACCAGCATTTGCCTAATTAATAGATACAGTAATTAACTGCCATACTGTGGTCTTCACGGCTTTCCTGGATTCGGTTCCTTCTGGATCAACTTCTGTTAGTTAACTGTAATTTTCTTCTTGACCGAATCTGATACAGAGCCATACCAAATTTTGGCGTTAACAACTAAACTCTGATAGCTCTACACCTTGTGGACCATACCTAACATTCCCTTACCCGTGAAACAACAGAAATATCACTTTATTTGACATATCTGTTGATGAAAAAATACAGTTAAATTAGGTACCAACATTCTCCTCACATTTAAAACCGTGTAATTGAGATTTTATAACTACCATCTCTACACAAATTAAGTCATCTAACGGATTGACTCAAAATTTACAGATCTAAGAGTAACAACTTATTTTTATATTGTACTATATACGTAACCAGTACAACACTACATCAATTTATGTATAGAAATAGAAATTACAAAGGGATGATAGATTTTACCTATAGACGAATCAGCAAACTGGTAGAGCTTCGCTGCTTTCGTTCAGCCTTGCTCTCAGCTCTCTCTTCTTTTTTTCTGTAATTTCTGTGAATTTTATAATATTTTTTTAGTCTGCGTGGGGTTTTATATCTAGCTGGTAAAATCGTCTTCCCAGAGGTGACAGGCCATTTTGCAGGCGGCCACCTGGGTGCCAAAAACCACCCTCTAGGAGGGCGGCAAGGGGGCCGCCTGTGAAACACCGGCCACGCAAAACACCGGCCCCGTGGCCGGTGTTTTGCAGGCGGCCCCCTTGCCGCCCTCCTAGAAGGTGGTTTTTCGGCACCTAGAGGGCCACCTGTAAATTGGCCGGCCCCAGGCCGTGTTTTGCAGGCAGCCCCAATTGCCGCCCTCTAGAGAGCAGTTTTTCGGTGGCCAGGGGGCCGCTTGCAAAAGTGCTGACGGCCATCGACCGCCCGGCCTACAGCCATCAGCCACGTCATTAAATCGCTCTCTGAGAGGGCGATTTTATAAAAACGCCCTCCCAAAGGGCGTTTGGGGTATATTTTTGTAACTTTTTAAAACGAAAATATACTTGTGTAAATATTTTATTAAAAAATATAAAAATAAAAAAAATTCCTAATATAAAGGCTTGGGCCTAACTTTAATCTACACTATACAACCAAAATTGTTTAGTCCAATCTGGGGCTGGCCTCGTTCAAAGGCTTTGGCAGCCCATCATACATCAGCCCAAGTTGTTGTCATGTAAAGAATGTGCTTGTGGTCCAAATGTCAAACAATCACATTGTAGCTTAGGGGTGTGCAATAATTATGACCTTTTAATTAACACACCATGTAGAGTTATAACTATATTACTAGATAATGTCATGTGCTTTGCTACAGAATATATGGATAAATGTATATTAAATATTATTAAAACAATGGATGAATATATATTAAAATATTATAAAAATAATATAGGGGATGATGATTTGACATGCTTGCATGTTAAACTCTAGAGTCTAAGGGCATGTTCAAAGATAGAGTCCTTTATGGGCTCTTATGTGATACATATTTATTTAAAAACTATGTTTTTATAACAGTTAAGATAAAAAGGCTCTTATTGTTAACAAGAAATAATTTTTATATTACTATTCTTTCCTTTTTTTTCCACCCTCATGCAGCCAAGTTTCCATTTTATAGAGGCTAAGAGTCGATGTTGAGCTGTTGTTAACCGTAGCAACGATGTTTTATTTCTCCTTTTTCTCTCTCTTTCATGTCAGCAAATATTTCTAATTAACAAGGCTAAGATCCCCTATTAATAATCATTGTACATGCTCTAATAAATTGTTAATTGTAAATAATGTGGTATGCTGTATGAGTTTTAAAATATAATAATTGCTAGTGGGTGATGATATAATATGTTTGTACGTTGAGCTTTGGAGCTAGTAGGTACCAACTATATATATGATATAGATTTGCGGATGGAAGCTAATAAATTATATGCATGATTATAGGGATAAATTAAATATTTTATATTATAAACGTAACAAATAAGTAGCTCATAACAATTGGTCTACACAATGCAGAAAAAGATCTTTGTAAGAAATCGTATTTTAGAAGCATGAAGTAAATAATATACTGTAATATACTTTAGCTTACATTAGCGGCCAAAGTTAAAAAAGCTTAACTGCACCGTTCTAAAATGGAGCTGTCAGTGCACAGCAAAATATGGAAAAGACTAACGTGGAAATGTCTGTCTTCTAAGAAGTACTACCTCTGTTCTATTGTTCTATTTTGTATTCATATTTTACGATCGTACTAAACAACACGTCTCACAATGTTTCTGTAGAGGCCATGGGTCTCGGGTACCTCATGAAAAGCTTTGTGGCTACTCGGACAGAGAATGGGTCTATTCTGTAATTAGAAATATAATAAGACTTTGTGCATATTACCTTATATAATAAAGAAAGGAATATAATTCTAATCGGGTACGTTGTATTTCTAGAAGAAAATCTTTTGGTCAGAATCCGACTGGAATTTTTATCATATAACCTCACCACTCTAGTATATAAGGAGGGATAAGAAGCCCCTCGGGGCAAGATATACAATCTCACCAGAGAAACCTCAAAGGCAATACACCACAGTTAGAAATAGGGTATTACCTTATATTGAGGACCTGAATCAAGATAAATTGTTTCGTGTTCCTTTGTAATCTATCAAGTTTAGGTCTCACGAATAACCCCATATAATCATTGCCGATACAAAATATTGATAGTCCCTTTCCTCCCATTTTCTAGTTTTTCGGTTACCCTACGTGTGGATTGTATACCTAGTCAAACAATTACTACCGATGGGCCACTCCCTCTTCCCCTCCCGAGTGGTCCCAGAAGTGAAAAAATCTTGCTTCCCCTCCCTTGGTCCCGTGAGTAAAAAAATTATTCGGCATGGTCATACAAGTAAAAAGATTTTATTTTGTGCGTAAAAATAACCAGCGCAAAAATATTCTCGCTACTAGGGATTCCTGCGAAGTAATATTTTTACCAAGGTATTATGTATGATTTCAAAGTGGTAATAAAAATTTTTCCACCGCTATAATATGAATAATAATTTATTTACTAAATCCATCGTACAAAATCCGTATACAGAGTATAGAATTTACACATAATACAACAAAATCACACCACACAGTACGAGTAAAACAATTATGCCTCAGGCGCTGCTGCTGGATCTGAGCCTCGCCGGTCGCCGCCATGGCTCCTCTATCACCTCTATCACTATCCATGGAGAAGGAATCCACCGCCTAGCATCCAAGCCACTAACCGGTCGACAAGGAGACATGGGAGAGGCTAAACGTGTTCCACAACAGCCGCCCTCCTCTGCGCTGCCGGTTGGCGTAGAAGCTCAAGATCCAAGTGCCCACAGCCTCATCCTCCTTCGATCCCGCTGGGCGACGTCTTCACCCCGGATCTCACTACCGACCGTCTCTTTCATCCTGACGCCCACTTCTCCGCTTGGCTTCTCCGTTGGCGAAGGACAGCAGGGTCCTAGAACAGCCGATAGTCACCTCATCGCCACTCTGGCAGGATCTGGCCGCTTGCTGCCTAGCGCAGATCCCATGCCTGAGACCGTCCTTGGCTGGCATGGTGGAGGGGCCGACAGCCACATCCACGCCGAAGGAGGTAGATCAGTGACGCATGGGAGCCGTCAACTTCCCCAAGCCGCCCCACGAGCACACTGTTGTTACGGCTACTGGAGGACGCCCGATTTGGATCCCCGCTGCCCATCTCTACCTAACGAGCTCCCTCCGCCACCTTTTGCCCACTGCCGCCGGGATCTGCTCCTCTCATCACCTGTGGAATTGCGTTGGTTCTAGAGAATTGTTGTAGAGGTGCCATGCCGTGCTCCTCCACATTAACTAGTGTCCGATCAAATCCGAAAAATAGGCATGGTGGGGTGGTGGGGAAGGTTGTGGCCTTGTGGCATGATATCTGGTAAAAGTCAACATAAATGAGGCACCAATGGACAGTAAAAATATTACCACAAGAAAAATGTTTACTTATGTTTGGCTCTGACACGTAGGGACGGTTGGGACGATCTAAAGCGCGAGTAAAATTTTTATGCGCGATTGGCTCTACGCATGTGGAGGTGTTGGCACGATCTGAGTCACGAGTAAAATGTTCTAGGCGGTTGGTGCTATGCGCGTGGAACGGTTGTGATGATCAAGACGCAAGTAAAATGTTTATGCACGGTTGACGCCATACGCATGGGGCAGTTAAAAAGATTAAAGGTGCGCTATTTACGATAAGTAGCACGTGTAGCGCGCTATAGTAGTTTTCCGTATTTTATGTTCTTTTTTATATATAATTCATATTCAGAAGTCCTTATATTTTGAAACGAAGGTAGAACTTTATTAGAAAAGTAAATGTGTACTTTAACTTTGTCTTAAAATTTATTTATCCAGTGTGCTCCCCGCAAAGAAAAGTTAGTACTAAAATAAACCATAAAGCAATATTAGAAATGATAATCGCTTGTTCACTATCGCTTTGCTCCTCTTTGACTGATTAACACAGCTTTCTTTGAAAGACCAAATAAAGTATCCTTATCAGGGGAAAGTGTACATCACAACCGGTTCATAAAAAAGTACCTTTCATGGAGGCGAGAATGAGTTATCCTAGCACACAGGTACCTTATTGTTATTAAAAAAATATATTATGTACATTTTAGACCATCATATACATTACATTTATCCACTCCACTACGATGGATTTTGAAGAAAAACAACAACATGGTGTTTACAGCTACACGCACCTTTTTCTTAGAGTTTTGATCACACATCCTAGGAAGATCAGGAGTTTTTCTTAAAAAACTTTGAGTAACATATTAGATCCATAAATTTGCATCTTCTCGTTTTATCCTGAGGAACAAATAAAAAAGAAAGAGCTTATAGAACTAAACGGTGTAATGTGATGTTGAGGAGAATCCTGTTTGGCTAGTTTTTCTTTCTTTGCAAAAGCCCAACATTGTCTGCTTATTAGCTTATCATGTGCAACCAAAATTTAGATTTAAAACTTAATTTTAGAGTTGGTTTTGGAGTTATTTCATTGTGACCAGCTAATACACATAAGTGTTACTCATAAATTATTTTTGATTGTGTGGTTTATTTTATAACCGCTTACCATGCTTGTGATCGCAATATTGCTCTACACCTACTCGTCAATTAATAAAATAAAGTACTATTAAGAACTATATGCAGCTATTTAACACAACTTTTTTATTAGTGAAAATAAAATGTGCCACTAGGACAGATATGCACAACCATTGAGGTAAAATAGCATATACAATAAATAAACAGATTAAAAAAATGCAAGTTAGAGAATCACATATGCACAATCAATCACCTAAAATATTGTGTATAAAGAAGTACTATATTTTTTTAATAAATAACATCGTTAATTTTTAACACGATATTTGACCATTTATCTTATTCAAAAATTTAAATAAGTATATTTTATTTTATTGTGACTTGGTTTATCTTTAAAAAAAATTTTAAGCATGACTTATTTTTATATTTATATTAATTTTTTAAATAAGACACACGTCACGACAACTTCCTTTGTCCCCTTATATAAGGGATTTTATAATACTATTTGTTCTATTAACCACTTTTTGTTCAAATTTTTTTATCTTATGTCTCATTTAACATATCACTCAAATCATCACTAATTTAACGAGTAACTACTAAGTCTTTTTCTAATAAAAAATGTGCCACCAGTTCGTCGTTTCCACTCGACTCAGCTGCGTGTGGATGTATGTGGTGTCCACGACTGTCCACAAAGCAAAAGAGCAAGAAGCCCCTCTCTCTCTCTCAAAAAAAAAAAAAGGGAAAAAAAGAGACAGAATCGGCCTCCCCCGCACCACCACGAGCTCCTCCTCCTCGGCTTGATTGATGGTCTCCTTGCTGCCCCGCGCGCCCTACGTCGCCTCCTCCATCCCCAAACCCACCTCCTTCTCCGCCCCGCTGCGGCCGCCTTGCATGTCGTCGTCCACCTCCGCCGCGTCGACGGCGGAGTCGTCCCGGCCGCCGAGGAAGCTGCCGGTGCTGCTGTTCGACGTCATGGACACCGTCGTCCGCGACCCCTTCTACCACCACATACCGGCCTTCTTCCAGTTAAATACATACATCTCTGTGTGAGAATCAGGTGTGCGCGTGGTGCGGTGATGTGGTCTGGTCTTGCAGCTGAGGTGTTCGACGGAATGCGTGTTTGGGTGGGGTTACTGTGGTTTTGTTCCATGGAATTAGAGGGGCTATGACATGTTACCATCTTTTATTGTGTGGTAATTCGGCTTAGGCTATGTCTTGGCTTGTAGTAATGGCTTCGATTTTCCTGTATGATTGCAATGGATTCACTAGTACTGTACTGCACAATGTTCAGAGTCCCGATAAATCATATACTAGTGCAAGTGCACAACTGTAAATCTAATATCTGTTTTTAGCACCGCAGAAGTACCTAAAACAGTTTTGCATTTCATAAAGAAAAAAACTGTTTCTGGAATCTTGTGTTGAAAACTTTAGTACTTTGTTGCCTCAATGAATTGGTTAATTTATGGGTGAAGCCTATTTTATTTGTCTTGCTTGAACTCTTCACAAAGTCCATTTTTTCGTCGTAAATACTTAGTTGGTTACACATCAACAAAACTTACCTAATAGTAGTTCATATCAGTGAAACTACAGCCAACCGGAACCACAATGGAATAGAGTTTTGTGCGTTGTTTGACTGGTTTTGATATTTGAGGGTGAGAAACAACAGTTTTTTGGAGTTTGGGGGTGAAATTTTGACTCCAATATGAGTTTGAGGGCCAAAATAGACTTTACCCTTAAATTATTATCTTGTCCTATATGTTTGTACTATGATTTCTATATCAATCATGTGTTACTTTCTATGCCCTACTCTGTATACATGCCTTTTGAGTTCTAAATATCCAATATTTTCCTGTAGAATGTCAATGAAGGAACTCCTCGAAAGCAAGCATCCAACAGCATGGTCTGAATTTGAGATGGGGCTGATTGACGAGGTGTGAGTTCTACAAGCATGACTTACTTTTCTTAGATTGGTGAGATGTTGATCATGTTAGTAGAATCCTATTCTTGAATTGTTTCTGCAAAAATATACCACTAATTATTGACAGCTACTTACTTTTCTGATAGACATTAAACATTGTCAAGTTGTGCTTGTCATGCTTGAAACGACTTTAGTTCATGAATAGTGTTTGTGGTTCCTTCATTATCTTAGTCATTGTTCCTTCCTGCAATCCTTAATTCTTGCATCAAGAGATTCATTACTCCATTAGCTTACTGATCATCATTTAAACAAGGGAAAGTAAGTTTTATAAGTATGCCCTATAGATAACAAGTACAAATAAAATAAAGTTATGTGCATTAGAGGACAGACAAGTGAGGAAAAGGCTGAAATTAGTCTGTATGAGCAAATTTTGTTTTGGAGATCAAGAGTGATGCGTGATGGCACTGGCACCAGACTTGATCAGAGCAGCAATGCCAGTTGGTTAGGTGTTGAGGTGTAGGTTGAATGAATGCCATCATATCATCCACTTGGTCTGACAGTGTATGACTTCTTCATTACTGTTCACATGTTAGAGGAAGAAAAAATAATGGGTTTGGGAGTTGTAGAAATTTGTATGCCATCTTAAAATAAATTTGCACTGTTTAACTACTGGCAATTGCTAAACATCCTGATAATTCACATGCTACTGAACTCCTACATATGGTCGAAATCCTAATGTTAAGTAATTAATTTATCATTCCATTACAGATAACTGAATATTCTTCTTTTTTTCTTATTGTTTTGCATGATGTGTGCTGTATTTAGGAAAAGGTC
This sequence comes from Oryza meyeriana var. granulata, assembly GCA_003991445.1. Classification (NCBI taxonomy): domain Eukaryota; kingdom Viridiplantae; phylum Streptophyta; class Magnoliopsida; order Poales; family Poaceae; genus Oryza; species Oryza meyeriana. Next base: position 172,372 of record RYFJ01001740.1, on the reverse strand, counting down.
CATTTTGCCTCTCAAACTCTGCTAGAAACCCAGTTCACCTGAATGCAAAAATCAATTTTCACCCAAAACATCCAGACCGGAGGAACAACACCCCTAACACTATTCCGAATTAGTTTTGATTACTTGGATGTATTTTTCAGTGACATCACCTAGTAAAATATTGCTTGTGCTTTTTCTTTATTTTTTTTTCTGCTGGAATTGGATAATGTTTCTGACCAGAGAACATGATCAAGTCACCATGTTGTGATTTTTTTCCTGCTACTTTCAGAATGAGCTGGCTAAGAAGTTCTTCAATGATGGCAGATCTTTTGATTTGGAAGGTGAGAAGATCAGACTAGATGTTTCACTGGGGGTGCAGATTGTTCCATTTTATAAACTGGCATCAAATAATCAGTGTTTGAGGACACTTGATTTTGTGCACTTTCTCAGAATTGTTAATATCCTACTTCAATGGATTTTCAATAGTAAAATATAGACCCACAGCATTGTACTTGTCTAATTACTAATAGCCATCGTGATATAGGTTTTATTCAAACCTAATTTGTTAGTTTTTTATATCCTACTTATAAGATGTTTATGATTACTTTTGTTATTCTATTCCTTATAGGATTGAAAGCATGTATGGTGAGGGCATATGAGTACATCGATGGTGTTGAAGACATTCTTTACAGTTTGAAGCAAAATAACTATGAAGTGCATGCATTTACAAATTATCCAGTATGGTGGGTTTCAGCTTATCTTGATTCTTGACACATTTGTATACATGTATGTACTTGTTCCTGAAATTTGTTCTGTAGGTACCAGTTAGTCGAGGAGAAGTTAAAGCTCTCAAAGTATTTGTCGTGGACATTCTGTTCATGCACAGTTGGTAATACTATTTCTGAGTTTTTCTTTTTTTTTTTAAAATGAAGTACATATATGTCAATAGATCGATGTCTATGGATCAAATGAACTTCTTTTTCTTTACACTATAAATTATAAATGGGTAGCTATAGTATGTTGGTTCTTTAGTGGATAAAACCAATATGGATAGCTATAGTGTGTTGGTTCATCACCAATTTTTAAGATTTTTAGTTTAATATCTTGAAAGGATAATGGCTTCCTAGTCCTCAAACTGCACATCATGTTCAATTCTGTATGCACAAAATTTATAACTGGAATATAATATTACATGTACTTGACCAATTTGAGTATGCTATGTGCTGCCACAGCACAAAACACCTTTTCAGATCAGGGGTGCAATCTATCCGTTACCGAAAGTTGAGGGCAGGTTTTTATCTGATTGACAATTGGGGTGAAAAATAAACTAGACTTTTTCCTTTTTGTGATACCTTTTTTGCGGTGAATTTAATGTTAATCTGTTCTGTACATGAGCCAGACTAGTGTGGCTTAACTGCTATCTTGAATTGGATTAGATTTATGTATAAATTAGTAAACTTAGTTGTTTTGTTTTGTGTTAAATGATGAAGCATAGGGAACTTGTTAAGCTATGATGTCTTCATGCTAGCTCATTATGATGCTGTGCGAGTTTCAATGCTCCAAATGACCAAATATGAATGCAAATGCTGCCTCTAATTTGTTACAATTTGATTCTTCAGGAAAGCGCAAACCCGCGCCTGATTTTTATCTCCATGCTGTGGACCACCTAAACGTTGATCCAGCAAGTTGCATATTCATCGATGACAGGTTCATTTTTATTGATCCAAGTCTGGCATGGCTATGTAGTAACATCAATATCTTAACTGTTTTGGATTTATTTTTTGCCCATTGTCAGGATGACAAACATTGAAGCAGCCGTTAGTGTAGGAATGGTCGGTTTGCATTTTAAAAATGCTGAGGTGCTCAAGAAGGATTTGCGCTCGCTTGGAGTTGAATTTGCACCTCTGCTTGAAGGTGAAATACAAGTCCAATAAGGTTGCACTCTGTTACCTCCTCTATTCATGTGTATAAAATTCATATGTATACCTGATCCTTCTGTTTTGTGAACCTTGTTAATAACATGAGGTGCGCTGATTGTTACATATATACACCACTGATATATATTATATGTTTAAGTGTACATATTCTCAAAGCATTCATTAGCTTCCACCTTCCATGTTTCTAACAAGTAAAGTAAGACATGCTAGTCCTTAATTAATAAAAGTATAAAACTTAGCCCCAATCTCTGCTCAGGATGAAAACAAATCATTTTGATAGTCTTTAAGTTAAATTATTTATCTATCTGATATCAAACTAATCCAGTCAAGCTTGTGCTTGGATCAGGTGTGGCTGATCACACAGTGTGTAAAGTAAAAAATTGAAACATAGTTAGGACTTGAAAAATTCACAGAGCTAATGAAATAAACACCATATTCGAACATAGTAATTTGTTTAAAGCTAGGTAAACAGCAGCCTAAACTAGCTGGCTTGAGCCAAACAAGGGATAGTTTTGAGGAACAAGAACGAACAGCTAAATTCACACCCAAGCAGGCAGAGCTCAGGTTCAACTCAAATCTAAGACTGCATTTTGTTGGTTCTTAATCTGGACCCTAAGTAACTATGTTTTATCAGAGTGATCACCGATTAATATACAAAGTCTTACATTAAATTATAATGGATGGTCATATGCATCTGTAGTGCTTTCATAAACAAGAGTATCTCAGAAACTCGAAGTTCCTCCTGAAAAAAGGGGAAAAAAAAAAGAAACTCAATGTTCCATTGAACTGGGGGTTAGTCCATGACTCCTTGTGGAATTTTTTTGCTTTTGACTGCATGGACTAGATGGTAAGTGGTGGTTTAAAGTAAACCACATTGTTATTTGTCATATAGCTGACAGGGATCCTATGAAACCCATTGCTATCGCAACCATTAAATTGTTGAGCTCTATTTTGGTTTTGTGTAGTTTCCAATGGATATTTTGTGACTGGTGCCAACTAATGATCGAGAGAAGAGTGGATAACTGAGCATATTGCCAAGGTTTACAGAGAAAAGTGAATAAGGAATGCCTGGGAGTATTAAGTTAGCATTATCTCCTTTTGTGCTTCTGTGTGGCTTCAGGATGCCACTGTAGTTTCATAACCAATTTACCTTTACTCAAACTGTAACTAAAATTGAAGTTTCTAGTGATCTGTCTGCAATAGATGTTATACCAGCATGCCAACAGAAAAGCTGAGGTAGTACTGGTCTACTGGAAGCCTCAGGCTAGAACCAAGGACTGATTGGTTTTGTATGGATGGGCGTCCAGGGGAAAACAGCTGTCAGGAGGTATATGTCAAGGTTTGCCTGGCCAGGTAAAAGGGTATGTGGATGTTAGTAATTACCCTCCCCTTTGTTGGTGCTGCCTCTGTTTGCCTTCGGCCTGTTCCTGTTGCTGTCTTCCTAAATGGGTGCCTCCCATCCTATCCAAGTATCTGTCCACAGCTTATTGAAGTACTTTCGACCATTAGGAGGGTGTCACCTATTTCTCTAGCGCAGTGGTTATGGTAATTATATTTTCTATCACCCTATGGCTGATCCTTTGGTGTTGTTGAATTTGAACACTTATGATAAGGTTATACTGCTCATGTTTTGTATATATGTCACCAAGTAGGTAAAAGATCATATGCATTATTTATGAAAATAGTCAGTGTTGAAAATTGTGCAAATTCATTAAAAACCATTGTACAAGTTCTAAAAACTACTTACAAAAATCTCAGCTGAATTTGCGTTTGTGGGTATGCAAATTTTAACAAACAAATTCAATCATATTTACATGATAAACAAAAACAAATTGGAGCTGTCACTATGGAGTCATTTGCCATGCCAAGAAAAATGGACTAGCCATGGACCTGATACTATCTTACCTTAAAACCTAGGATTAACTGCCAACCTGCTGACAAAAGAAAACTCAAGTTTTTTTTTTCAACAATGGACGTAAAAACATTTTCTTTCTTGAAGCTACTCGCCTTTTGCATTTCTACATTTGATTTGGTATGGAATTCTTACTGTTTATTTTTGGTACTAAGTTTGGCACTTTGTAAGCTTGTTGTTTGTGCTTATGATTGTAAATCGAGAGTTGAGATCCTGCCAGTTTATAGTTTGAGTGGCTGGCTCCCTGTACTGACTTACATGCTATTGTTCAATTATTGCCAATCAATATATCGAATTCAAGCACATTATGTGGGAAATCTTGTTTTACCTCACCTCGTGAGCTTGAATTTTTGTTTTCATTTAAAGATGTCTTCTTCTCAAGTTACATACTGGAGGTAGAATAATTGTGCATCATAATGCCCCTATCTCATATTACTTCATATAGTGTTTATTCCTCTTGAACATATCTGGTATGGTACAAATGATGAGCAAGATGGCTGATGTCCCAATCCGTCTGCGTATATCCTTTTTGCCACTTAGTTACTTGTGTCTTCTGCAACTTGACGGATAACTTGGATTGCTGTCAGTTTACTCTTTATAATGGTGCGAATGATATCACTGTCTAGGGCTCATGGACTCTGTACCACCCTATCATTTGAATCCATGGACTTGCCAACTTTTAAAAGTTAGTATCATGGAGTTGGAGTCCTAGGTGTGTACAGGACGAGTAAGGGGCAGCAAGGGATGCTTAGCTTCCACTTTAACCAACTTACTTATGAGGCAACAATGTTAAAAAGTGAGCATCAACAGAATGTTTTCATGTCACTGCAGACATGATGCAAATCACAGTGGTTTTAGTTGTAACTAGTGCTATGCTATGTCCATGCGTTGTAACGAATCAGACGAGCGTTTTATGAAGTTTATTTGTGGTCATGTTTCTTGGGTAGGGTGATCTTTTTAGTAGTGGTTTTGGTTTTTTAAGGTGGGATGGTTTTTTAGGAAGTGTTTTTGTTTTTTTAGGGAGAGTGGTTTTTTTACCTAGGAAAGTACGGTAGTTAGGAAAAGAGAACGACTTCGTTTTAATAGTAATAGAGAAAATTGCCCATGCCTTGTACCTGTCATCTCTTTTGTCAATGCAACAGGGCTATCACATTTATATCAAACATATAGCCTGATGTCTATGGGTTCTTTGTCGCCAATTTTAAATTTTAGAACTTAATTTTAGAATTGATTTAGAATTTTTTTTGTCATTTTGTTTACCTAGTCTTGGCTTTTGGACTGCTAAGAGTAGAAGTGTAAAAGTTTTACTATTTTTCGTTGGACCAGTCATGTGTCTTCAACTTTTTTTCCACAGAAAAAACTTTTGGACCACAAAAGTTTTACTACAAAGTTATTTTTTGTTGCATAAGTCACGTGTCTTTAACTTATTTGCCACAGCTAAAAAAAAGTGTCTAAATAGGCCCTAAATAGATACAGATAATTTTTAATAGTTATGACCCAATTTATCAGCTGTACCAACCAAGCAGATGTGAATTTCTTAATTAGCCAGCGTTTACACTTAAGAAACGTGCTACTGCATTTTGTAATGCCTACAACTTAACAATTAATCTCTGTAGCGTACGAGTTATTAAGATGGATAGTTGAGCAGCGGCCGTCTGTGCATTGTGCAACTGCGTCCTTGGTTTAAATGCTAGATATGATACACATCCACTGTGGTTACATATGGTGGTACATATCAATCGTACGTGCAGCTGTGCAACCTGCAAGAAGGACAAGATCCATAAGCACAACGGTTTCTGGTGAAGTCAAATCTTGAGCCCATTCTTCCCTGTCCAACCAGAATGCCATCCCTAAGTGTTCATTGTTTATCCTTCGCTCACCTGAAAAATATAAATGATTCGCTTCGATGACGGCCTAGAATTATAGGGAACCATGCTTTGTCGCGACTCTTCAGTCAGTGACTGTAATTACATTTGGACCGGTAGATACGGGAACGAAGTCCTGATATCGATCTACCTTTGTTCAACTTAACGAAACAAAACCCACTGATGACCCTCGACCAATAACAAATGGCCAAAATTAGGATGTCTTTCGGCGAATTTTTTTTTATTTAAACTTTTTATTTTTATTTTTAAAAATAAAGTCTCTAGAAATTTATTTTTAAATATGAATCTTTTGGCCAAGCCAGTCTAACTGGCGTGACCAAACAATAATACCACGCCATATGCCCGTGGCATGATAGTGTTGTTTGGCCACGTCAATTAATGAATTTAAAGATAAGATTTTATACATAGGTACAATACTATTAGAAGTATATGTATAATTTTTTTTAGAATTTTTAGTAAAAAGCTTGTGCGCATAGAATATGTTCCCACATATATATCTATATTATTAGAATATTTTTTAAAAACAGTTATTTATTTTTTTTCTATAATTAATTTATTCATTTGTATCCTCAAATATTATCATAAAATGGGAAAGAACCGGGTGAACAAAATGAGAGCACCCTTTGGCCAAAACGGGTTCTCCATTCTCTAATCCATGCCAACTGTACTATGCCATCTCTCTCAAAACTCCACTGAATCACCCACTCGATTGGGCGCAAATTAGTCTACTACTGCAGCTCCTTAGCCTCTCCGCAACACCCCCTCATGAGCCATCATCGTCATCATCATCATTCCCTCCCCACTCCAAAACACCTCAGCAGCTTTGCTTCCCTTCTACTCCCCTCCACCTCTCCCCGCCTGCTGCCTGCTTCCTTCCTCCTCAGTAGCTCAAGTTAGCAACAACCAGGCCCTGGCCCCACCACAACTAACTCCTCACTACCACTGCAAAACAACCTCTCTCACTAAACCTCTAGCATCTCAGTGTATATACAATGTTCTCTGCCACGTCACCCGCCAGCACCTCTGTGGGACCCATATGTCATACACACATGTATCCCTGTGATCCTGCTTAATCACCGCCATTGCACTCCTAGATCACCCCTTAAATACTCTCTCCACCACTCCTACCCTCACCACTCTCCAGTGGGTCACAAAGCGTCACAATAATTCTCACATTTTTTTCCCATTTGTATTCAATTGCCAAGGCAAACTGGGTGTGGCTGATTATAGATGAGGAGCCTAGTGCTGCTGCTGCTGCTGCTCGCGGCGGCGGCGGTGGCGGCGACGGCGCTGTCGGCGGACGGGGTGGCGCTGCTGGCGTTGAAGACGGCGGTGACGGACGACCCGTCGGGGGCGCTGTCGTCGTGGACGGACACCGACGCCGACCCGTGCCGGTGGGCGGGCGTGACGTGCGCCAACACGTCGTCGTCGGGCGCCCGCGTCGTCGGCGTCGCTGTCGCCGGCAAGAACCTGTCCGGGTACGTGCCGTCCGTGCTCGGATCGCTCGCGTTCCTCCGCCGGCTCAACCTGCACGGCAACCGGCTCTCCGGCACCGTCCCGCCGGCGCTGGCGAACGCCACCTCGCTGCACTCGCTCTTCCTCTACGGGAACAACCTCACCGGCGGCTTCCCGCCGGAGCTCTGCGACCTGCCGCGGCTGCAGAACCTTGACCTGTCGGATAACTCCCTCACCGACAGGCTCCCGCCGGAGCTTGGGCGGTGCAAGCAGCTTCAGCGGCTGACGCTCTCGGGCAATGACTTCTCCGGCGAGATACCGTCGGGCGTCTGGCCGGAGATGGTGAGCCTGCAGCTGCTCGACCTGTCGTCGAATTCGCTCACCGGCGCCATTCCACCGGAGCTCGGGAAGCTTGCCGCGCTCGCCGGCACACTGAACCTCTCCCGGAACCACCTCTCCGGCGGGGTGCCACCGGAGCTCGGCCATCTCCCGGCGACCGTCACCCTCGACCTCCGCTTCAACAACCTCTCCGGCGAGATCCCACAGTCCGGGTCGCTCGCCAGCCAGGGACCCACCGCCTTCCTCAACAACCCTGGCCTCTGCGGCTTCCCGCTCCAGGTCCCCTGCCGCGCCGCGCCGCCGTCGTCGTCCACCCCGCCGCCACCGTCCGCTGCCGGTTCTCTCAGTGGCGCCGGCGGGCCTCGCCAGCCGATAAAGACCAGCCTCATCGTGCTCATCTCAGTCGCGGACGCCGCCGGCGTGGCCCTCATCGGCGTCATCGCGGTGTACATCTACTGGAAGCTCCGCGACCGCCGCGGCGACGGCGGCGGCGACGACGACGAGGAAGGGAAGGGCCTCTTCCCCTGCCCGTGCATGCGCGCCGATGACTCGTCGGACGGGTCCGACGGCGACGGCGACGCCAAGTGCAACAGCGGCTGCGGCGGCGGCGGCGAGGAGGGGGAGCTGGTGGCGATCGACAAGGGGTTCAGGATGGAGCTGGACGAGCTGCTGCGATCGTCGGCGTACGTACTGGGGAAGGGAGGGAAGGGGATCGTGTACAAGGTGGTGGTGGGCAATGGCACGACGCCGGTGGCCGTGCGCCGGCTCGGCGGCGGCGCGGCGGCGCCGGAGAGGTACAAGGAGTTCGCGGCGGAGGCGGGCGCCATCGGGCGGGTCCGCCACGCCAACGTGGTGCGGCTGCGCGCATATTACTGGTCCGCCGACGAGAAGCTCGTCGTCACAGACTTCGTCAACAACGGCAACCTCGCCACGGCGCTGCGCGGTGAGTGCGTCACCAATCTCAACGTCCTTCTCAGATTGGCACACCCGTTCTGTTTTTGGCTTGCACTGTACATGGGATGCATATGCTGTTTTTTTGGTACAATAGTTTGCGAGGGCGGTAGGATCCACACGTCAGTAACATAAGTATATTTTGCTTATTCATGACAATAGACGATAGGGTGAGAATCATACATACTCCCCCAATCCAATCGTAATTATTTGATTTTTAGGATAGAATTTGATTAAACTTTCAAAATTCTGGCTATCAATAGTTTGTCAAATACTTAGTTTAAAACCAAAAATTACCTAAAAAATAGTATCATAATATCTAAAATTGTTAGATTTTATGTTACAATTTTAAAAGTTTAACTGAATTTGGTCCTAAAGGTAACGAATTCGAAATAATGGATCATAGGAAATCTAATCTCACATAGAACAACTTAACTCTTACAAGAATCAGAAAAAAAAAATCTCGTGTTCGTGCGGATATTTGACCATCCAATCAAAATAGGAGTATCATGTAACAGTAAACTACCCTACCACCAGAGGAATCCAACCGATTTTTCACCATAAACATGGGGAAAACTCCAACCATGCCCCTGCACCCAAGTGGCCTAGAGAGAACCATGATACCCAGTGATGAACAGAAGACTAGATGACAAGACATACCTAGTGGTTGTCCAGTACTGCAAACTGCCACCGTTGCTACAGTGCAGCAGAAAAAGCTTCCATGAAGGCCAGGTAGGATTAGGAATGTGCATGCCTCTCCTGCCAATTTTGCAATGGACCACACAGATCACTCTCACACAATCAGCCTCTGCCAGTGTTTGGGCACTGCTGTACTGTTGTGCTGTACCACAGTGAATGATGGTCCAGTTTTGCTTGCCCTGCTTCATCAGTTAGAGACACTGGTCTTACTGTCATCATGAATCATCGATCAGCAGGCATGCATGCATGGTTGGGTGAGCTAATTTGGACAGGCTTTTTGGTAGACAAGATTAGGATGAGAGAATTGAGGAACATGTGAACTTTGGATGGGTAGCTGTCTGAATGTTTAAGTGTAGTGTCTAGATTCAATAATGCATATTTTCGAAGAAACTTGCTGAACTGTTTTATAATCTCTCCATCCTCAAGCATAAGGAATTCAAACATTCAAAATTTATTTTGAAATATAAGGTATCCTAGAGTACTACTTGTCTCCATTAATCACCTGATATTTAAATTTCTCTCTATCTTACCCTAACCATCCTTCCACTCCCTATGTACCTCTTATTTAACAATGGTCATTATTTTTTTTATTATTAATTTCTCTAAAACAACCTATAATCTCTTACAGTCAGGGACCAAGCGAGTATGAAATCCTAGTGTTTCAAAATGAGCCTGGCAAAATTTCATTCCACAAAAATAGTTCCACATCTAACATTTCAGCACTAAAATTTCATTCCACAGAAATAGATCTTTCCTGCTCAATCAGAAATTGATATGAATTATCTTCCCACTAAATGATGTGAGCTTTCTAGGCCACATGATTTGGTGTTAGGAATCAACTATAGCTCATGCCAAGTGCTCATCTCAACTCAAGAGAAATTGGGCTCAGACAAAAGAGAGAAAATGGGGCTCAACTCAAAAGGTTCAACCAACCGAGGGATAAAGGTGCCATGCGACCTCTGTCTGACTGACCTTAAGACAGGGGAAGCCAAAAGTCCCTTTTTAAGCCTGAAACGTTAGCTGCTGTGGTCACTGCAGGTAGCAATCGCCGTGCAGCTCTAGAGCCTCAAAAAAGTTGCTCTTGGGAGCAGAAAAGTTGCAGAGAAAAAGTTATTTGTCACAACAGAGAGAAGAAAAGTGAGAGTAGTGCATTATTTGTTGCCAATGCCGTTGCATTTTACTAGCTCTAGTTTAGTGTTAGTGCCTAGCTGCTCTACGGCCATTGGCCATTGCAATCTTTTTGGGGGTTTTAGGCTCAAGAAATAGGAAACTGTAGTGAAAATAGGAGTATATTTTACTGGAAGCTTTTCCATTTTCATAGTAGTAGTAGCACTGATAACCATCGGAGGTAAGCATTGAGTTGAGGTGCAGCCAATGCTCAATCAACGTTTTGTACAAAACGTCCACTCGGATTCTGATCCTCTGCATTGCAATGGAGTCACCCTAGCAACAGTGGTAGGAGTCTTTTGCTGCGGTGTTTCATTCGATGAATGGAACATTACTAGTTTACCTTAGGAACAATGGTAGGACACCATGTTTTTACTACTATCGGTTACTGTATAGTTATCTTAGTAACCAAGCTTACCATCAGTATACAATAATAAAAACTACCTGCTAGTAAACCCTAGGTAAACCACACCATTAGTCTCTTGCCATTACCGTGTGAGGAGATAACCTCTTTTCCAACAGCAAGGTAAACCCTAGGTAGAAGTCTCTTGCTGTCGTGTTTCATCTCTATTACCATAAAAGCGGAGTCGTCGTATCCTCCTCCCCTAGCCACCGTATTTTTCCAGGTAAAAAAACCACTCTCCCTAAAAAATCCACCTTACATAAAAAACTAAAACCACAAAAAAACCGATACTCTAATAAATAAATCATTGTCTTTCTGTAGATCCCGTTGTAACGCACGGCCATAACACTAGTCGTAGGAATGGAGCGGTACCAGTTTATATACCAATAGTGCTTAATTATATTACTGTAGCGATTCATTTGAACGGTTTGCCGTAGCTACGACGGTAGGAAGAGTTAGCTAATTCATATCACTGTACACATTGCTGTAGCAGCAGGGGATCCATCACTGTATAACGCATCACATTACCTTAATTACCGGCTATAGTATCATTGTACTCCCTCAATTAGGGGTATCCATTGTCACGTAGGATACTATGTCTGTTTTTTAATATCTCCGTTTTTTAATATATAACGTAGTTATTTTTTCTCAAACTTTGGATAATCATATTTAGGCAGCGTTTGCATCTGCTTATTGCTTATAGCTTTTTCTTCGATTTTCATTAGCACGTTTTTCAAAACATAAAACGGTGTATTTTTTAAAAACTTTCTATATGAAAGTATCTCGAAAAAATCAAATAGATCTATTTTTCAAGTTTTTAATACTTAATACTTAATTAATCACGCGCTAATAATATTTCTGGTTTTACGTGCGACTTATAAGCCAGCACAATAAACCAATTTAAACATTTATTTAGTCATTTACTTATGGAGTATTTGAATTGGCTTATTGTGATGGCTTATAAGTTACACGTAAAACGAGAAACATTATTAGCGCATGATTAATTAAGTATTAACTATTAAAAACTTGAAAAATAGATCTATTTGATTTTTTTTGAGATATTTTCATATAGAAAGTTTTTGCAAAAATACACCATTTTACGTTTTGAAAAACATACTAACAAAAATCGAGGAAAAAGCTAGACGTAATAAGTAGAAGCAAACACTGCCTTAGTTAAGTAAAGTAAAAAAAGAATACCACTAGATATATCATCTAAAGTACTTTAAGCATGTCTAGTATGTTTATCTATTTGTACAAATACATATGGAAAAGACAAATAATCAAATGGATTTGAAAAATCAACTAGGTCATATATTAAATAAAAAACGAAGATAGTACCATTTAAATTCACGAACAGGAGCTTTACCATTGAATGAAGAAAGAACATTTTCTTTTGAAGACTATCATAAAAGAACCGGGCACTGGTATAGTCCTTGATCTTGAAACTAAGATAGTAGGGAAGTTGCAATCCCTTTGGCCAGAAAAATACGACGTATGACGTTTTATATGGTCTGTGTCATGCAACTTTGACCAAAACTTTTTATAAAATATGCTACCTCTATTTTAAAATATAAGCATTTCTAGCTTGTTTAGTAAATAGTGTATTTCAATAAATAAGAGATGGATAGGGGTGGGAGACTGGTTGGGGTTAAGATAGAAAGAAATTTGAACATGAAGTGATTGATGAGATAAATAGCACTATAAATAGTGCTAAAAATACTTGTATTATGGCATAATATTTAAATGCTAGAAATGCTTATATTTTGGAAAGGGAAGAAATAAGTTTACAAGAGAATAAAAATACTTTTCAAAAACAATTTTTGGCAGGATGGCTATGATCTAAGAAAACAATTTTTGGTATATCTATTGACATACCAAGAAAATAAATGTGAAAGCAATATCCCTGGCAGCGCACGAGATATCCTAAAGTGTATCGCAAATGCTTAAAATTAGAATTAGTTAATTAGGTACAGGCTATTTCCATATTATACCGATATTTTATTTTGGACATGTTTATACTAGCAACAAATTAATAGAATAAATCTCTATTGCTCTTTGCTGTATGGACATATATTGACCTCATATATGTATTGGCATGATTAGAAATAGTTGAGACTAACTACTTAGTTTATTTCTCTACATATATTCTTAATGCACGGATATTATACTATCTTTTTAACTTCATATATGCATCTCGATTGATTGTACGAAAATTAATGAAATTATGGCACCGTAACGTTAGCACGAACATATTCCTAGTATTTTGAAAGAGGGAGTAATAAGTTTACAAGGGTATAAAAATACTTTTCAAAAACAAATATACGCATATTAGTACTATTTTCATATTTTTCAAACCAAGTATTAAGAATGCATTGATAGCTAAAGTTTCATATGTTGGACTAAACTTGTTTAAAAAGTCGTATATTTATGAGGCCAATTTGCGCTAACCACCGGTTGTAACTGATAACCACTACATTTAAAAGTGAACGGTACGGCCAGCCACAGTGAAAAGCGTCCCAACATATCTGTAATTACAGATACCAGGTCCCAGGGCAATGATAAGCTAAAGTTATAAACTTTTTTAAACAGTGCCTAATCGCAATATTTCAATTGGCAGGCACCTAAAGGTTTGACTTCTGATTGTAAAATTACCTAATACCCAACTTTTGTGGTTCAGGTTATGCCCATGAGCAATTTTAAGTGTATGTTAATTAATTAGAGCGTGCATGGTAATGTAATGTTCATGTGCTGCATTAGCAGTAGTATTTGGCCTGAAATGGTGACATGTTGCCCACGCTAGCATTAAGGTTCTTTCAATGACTGTGGGTATTGGAAGGCACCTTACATTGTTGATAGAGTTATGGTGACGACGCATATAGTTGTGTTTCGCGATCTGGTCTTGTCGAGGCACTCTATTTAATATGCACATGTACGTAGTTGTGTTTTAGTGAGAGGTACTCCGTCCTGTTTTAAATATATGACCACTGATTTTTTTTCTCAAACTGTCACCAATAATATTTATTCAAATACTCAATTAAGTAAAGTAAAAAGAATGTCATTGGATCTATCATCAGAAGTACTTTAAGCGTGTCTAGTATGTTTGTCTATTTGTGTAGATATTTTCAGAGAAGATGAATAGTCAAACAAATTAAAAAATTAATTGTGTTTTATATATTTAAAACTGAAGGTAGTAAAATTTATCTATTGTCTTTCTCTATGGGGCTTATGCTAGGAAGGCACATTTGTAATTGTGGTGGTGTGTGGTGTTGTGAGCTTCATGTGCGAACTTAAAAATAGAAGTGCATGGGGAATTAAGATTCTAGTACTTTGGCAGTTATGATTAGAGGACATTGTAGTACTTTGGCAGTTATGATTCTAACACAACGTAATTTTACAACGGAATCATTATGTATATAGTTGAATTAAGGAGAAGATGATGTGAGAAGCTACAAAATTTTCGTTGAATTTGACGTTTTTTTTCAAATTTGATTTAATCGCAAGGTTTAATTTTTGGACGGTGGTGGGATGTGCTGTGCAGGGAGGTCGGGCCAGGTGAGCACGCTGTCGTGGTCGGTGCGTCTGCGGATCGCCAGGGGCGCGGCGCGCGGCCTCGCCTACCTCCACGAGTGCAGCCCGCGGCGGTTCGTCCACGGCGAGGTCAAGCCCTCCAACGTCCTCCTCGACGCCGATTACAACGCCCTCCTCGCCGACTTCGGCCTCGCCCGCCTCCTCACCATCGCCGGCTGCGCCGACCCCTCCGCCGGCGCCGCAGGCGGCATCATGGGCTGCGCGCTCCCCCCCTACGTCAAGCCCTCCGCCGCCGCCGCCGCCGCGCCAGACCGCCCCAGCGCGTACCGCGCCCCCGAGGCCCGCGCCGTCGGCGCGCGGCCGAGCCAGAAATCCGACGTCTACTCCTTCGGCGTCGTGCTGCTGGAGCTGCTCACCGGGCGCCCGCCGGAGCACGGCGCCTCGCCGTCCGCGTCGGCCTCCTCGTCCACCTCGTTCTCGGGGGCTACCGACCAGGCGCAGGCGCCAGAGCTGGTGAGGTGGGTGCGGCAGGGGTTCGAGGACGCGCGGCCGCTGTCGGAGCTTGCCGACGCGGCGGTGCTGCGCGACGGCGGCGCGCGGAAGGAGGTGGTGGCGGCGTTCCACGTGGCGCTCGGGTGCGTGGAGGCAGACCCGGAGCGGCGGCCGCGCATGAAGGCCGTCGCCGAGAGCCTCGACAAGATCGGGTCGTGAGGAAGGAACGTCAGAGGTGGGGTATGTGGCTGGTTTCTCTGTTTTTTTTTTCTCTTTTAACTTTATTTTTTATTATTTTTAACTTTATTTTGATTTCCCTTAATTTTCACCATTGTAATTCCTGAAAATGCAATTGTTGTAGTAATATTATAAAATGAGAACAAGTTCATTTTATTTGTGAAATAGGAACCTACTTGCGAAATTTACTACCGCATTTGATGCTTATCAACTTTTGGGTTAAATTCAATACAACTCGTCGGGCTCCTTCTTCCGCTTCAAATCAGCGCTGGAATAAAAAAATTACGGAAACCATTTATACTGTCATTGAACCTTCCAGGGAGAAGTGCTGCATGAAAACAACGGTGGCGTTCTATCTTCTTCCGTCAAATTTTGTTGTAGCAATGTAAACCAAACCGGCCTTGTTTGGACTAACTGTTCATCATCTGGCAAAACGAACAATACTTACTTGTGTCTATAACTTTCCAAAAAAATCTGTCTAAAAATTTTTAAATATAACTATAGTATAAATATAATGTAATTACATTGTAACTACACTATAGTTACAGTGTGACTTATATGTAACTAGTTTCCGCATAGTCAACAAAGGGTGCGGTGCAGTGGTAGCGTTGGCGCATGGAGTGGAGCAGCTTGTGTGAGTTCGATCCCTGCCCCCTGCTGTCAATGTTTTGTATTAACAATAATTATATGGGGCTATTTGTCGAATCTAAACTGGATGGATTCGAAAGGGCACATGAGATTTATACTGGTTCAGGCATTCGAGATGAGGTAATACCCTACTTCTAGTTGTGGTGTATTCTTTTGCGGTATTCTCTGATGAGATTGTTATATGCCCCAAGGACTCGTTACCCCTCCTTATATGCTGGAGGGATGAGGGTTATAGGGTAGGAAACCTAGTCGGATATGACCAAGGGCTTTTCTTATCAGTACATAGAGTATCCAGCTAGGTCTATATCTCTTTTCTTGTTATGCAAGGTAATATGAAGCTGAGTCCTACTCTACCTCTAATTGTAGGGACTGGCCTACCCTATATCCGAGTGGTCGTAATTACCATCTTTGAGATACCCGGGACGCATGGCCTCCACATCTGCACATGTTAAAAAAAATTTCTCCCAGGCAGCACGTGTCTCACGCATATCCAAGGGCTGGAAAATGGAAAGTTTTCCTAGAAAATAAATCTAGCAAGTATTTTTGCAATTCCGATACTTACCGAAGGTTTTAGGACAACCCAAGAATACTTAGGGAAGACCACATCATGGAAGCTAGATCTATATAGCCTCCGGAGTTCGGAGGTGCGGCAAGATCACACAGTACTGTCCATAACGATCCTCGACCATATTTTATTCACATTAGTAGTAGTCACAACATTTTTTGCCAACTAACACATTAAAATCCCAATTTTGGGGGAGCATCATATTTTTAAATATTTGCTAGAGTTGCTTCCTGAAATTTGCTTACTACTTGAAGCTGAATATGCTGCAATATATATATTCAAAGCCAGTTTACGAGCACTAGGTGCAGAGAATTATTATTTTCAAAGTCAAAACTGCCAAGCCACAAAATCTTCAGGCAGACATCTTGATGGCTCCACACGAACAGAGTGAAATTCTCGCTGAATTGGGTCAATTTGCTCTACTAGTCATCTGACTCTTAAGCGCCAGCATTGGCATATCAGTTTTTGATTGTATTCTCGACGAATCTATCTATCTCTTCATACCTGATCTTCTGTTCCATCGCCAATGTACCAAATTATCCCTTTGTTCAAAATATATGAGTCTTGAATTTACTGAGGATGTACCATAGTTCCTAGTGTTAATATACGTACATCTTGGTATCTCAGCACTAGAAAGGTACCTTAAGTACCACACAAATAAAACTAAATAGTGTAGTACCTCCTTAAGTACAGTAAAAAAGCTATAACAAAATATTTTAGTTGTGAAAATGCATAGACCACTTGTATTATGCCATATAATTCTATTGAATGGGTCATTACTAATATTGCCTTCTCAAAAGAAAGCAATATCTTTCTCACCTTATTCCCTTAGTTAATGAATATATTGTGGATTGAATATAAAATGTTTGCCTAAAAGAAGGAAACTATAAAGGCTGATAGAGGGAGTGTATGTATCTGCACAGAAAAAAGGGTATGTTTCTCAAGCATATTCCTTGGCAGAAAGATAGTTTCTGGGGCAATCATATGTATTCTTCACTCATCTCTTTGTTATGTCAAAAGGTAGCTGATTCATTAGAAAAAGATAAAGCTGGCATTTTCACAATAGAAAACAGTGTTGCATTTGCACAAAAAAAAAAGTGAAATTGATAATTCGATAGTGGACTTTTTAAATATTGTGGCTATTTTCTATAATGCACCTACAAGATGGAAAGTCTTTAATTCTTTTCCTTTTTAAAGGGGATTTTCATACCCAAAAAAATGACTGGAAAAACATTATGCTAAATACTACATATTTGTATTAAGCAGTAGCACTTTTGGTGTGTATTTGAGTAAAAGTTTCCTATAAACTATGTTATAAGATCATTTTCCCACAAAGAAAATCACCAGATCATATATATCCAAATAGTCGACAATACATTCAATCCATTATTTCATCGCAAACTGCAAACCACATCATAGAAGGATAAAATAACATTGATCTCGATCATCTCCATTGGACTTAGGAGCTCACAATAAAACATTAATACTGAATTTCGAACAACATGAAAGTTCACCATATAATAGGATATTAAGACTAAAGATTTTCATTATTATTTCTAGAGAGAGTTCAGACCAAGATAACCCAAACATGCACCCTTGTTTAATTTCTATCTTTTGAGTCGCAGGAAGATGTTTGACCATTGTCACCTGCTTCTATATCCTTCCTGGACCTAACATTTCGCTTATTGCCCAAGTTGGCTTTCATCACATTTTGTTGTTCCTCTTGATGGTTTCTCAGATATTCTTGAATCGCTTTGTTATCTTCCTCCATCTGTTGATTTTTCTTGCTGAAAAATTACAGCAGCTATTAGTTAAGCAATATGAAATAAGGATGTACGGATTAACCTATGTTGTTTCCATGCAAATTGTGATATAAGAATAACATAAATTAATTTGACACAAGAATTGAAAAGTCATGATTTGCACTTACGGAACAGTGTTTTCCTTCTCTGGTGATATCTTCGCACAAGCATGGCAGAATAGACAGCCACACCTTGATATCAGGAATAAAAGTGATGCAAGATTTAGCAGGAACAACTGGACAACACATATACATATAAAGTAGACCTTGCAGGTGAGACACTGAATCTTGTTCGAAGTAAATATGACCTGAACATTTTAGCACAAATATGTCCTGACACAGATGTAGTTACTAAGAATATTATTTTAGCACAAATATATGATAAATAGATACTTAAAAAACATTTTCATGTGTCCAAGGCAATTGATGAACTACATTCCTGAACATGAGTTTCGTTCTTCTATTATTTATGTGATGGTCCAATGTGATTAATATTTGTATTTTATTACACTCTCAACATGATTTGTTATCTAGTGGATTAACAACATACCATTAATGTTGTGGACGCTTTTATCGGCAAAACATATACTCGTCGCAAGAAGCCCAGGCCGGCGCCCACAACAACAAGTGGCTGAACAGCCACGTCTTGTGAATTGGCAAATTTTGTTAAGTCTTTTCATGGTTTTATATAGCTTAGTTGGAAGATTAGGAGGAATAATAGGAAAGATGAGAGATATTGTAGGGAGGGGTTAGTTTCTATGGCTATTTATATGTAATCCATGGGGGAGGAGGAAGGAACAGAATTGAGAAGATCAGAACCTTCTAGGGAGAACAATCAGATCAATAAAGCTAGCAATTCAGCCATAACATCTTTGGTATCAGACTTCTGATCCTGCGCCTGATCATGGGCGACTTCCTCACCGCCGCCGACTTCAGAGAGGCCCTCGAGAAAATTTTCGCCGAGTTCACTTCCATCAAGTCAGAGATCACCACCATCAAGGGCGAATAGAGCCGTCTTTCCGTCGCCGTCAACCGTCTGCAGTCCGACAAGATCGAGGCTGAGGGCTCTGCCCGCGGCGGTACGACGGACGCCTTTTCCTTGGAGCCGCCCTCTTTTCCCCACCAGACTGCTCACAAACTTCGCTTTCCCCGCTACGATGGTGCTATGGACCCGGTGGTCTGGCTCCACAAGGCGGAAACAGTTCTTCCGCCAGCAGCGCACACCACCGGAGGAGAAGGTTTGGCTTGCCTCCTTCTACATGGAGGACGCCGCCCAGGATTGGTACTACCGCCTGGAGCAGAACCACGGCGCGCCTACCTGGCCGGAGTTCGTCGAGAGGGTGCACCGCTGCTTCGGTCCTCCGCTGCGCAGCAACGCCCTCGGCGCCCTCATGAAGCTCCGCCGCATCGGCACCGTGGAGGAATACCAAACCAAATTTTTGCCCCTGTTGGCTCGGTGCACAAACCTCACAGAGAAGCAGCAGATCGACATCTTCACCACTGGCCTCCACAACCCTCTCCAGACCGATGTGGAGCTCCAGTGCCCGGCGACCCTCGACGATGCCATGGGTCTCGCGCGCGCCTTCGAACGTCGCTTGGATCTGGACGACGATGACGACGACGCCATCGGCACCACCCGCGTGCCCCCACGACCCACACCGACACAGCGCCCGGCGTCCATGACGGCGACGGCCGCCCTGCGCACACCGGCCCCGACCGCCAAGGCGCCAATCCACACTCCGCTGGCCCCGACGAAGGGCGCGCCGCCGGCGGACGCTCGCTTCAAGCGGCTCACCCCGCAGGAGATGGCCCAGCGCCGGGTGGACGGCCTCTGCTTCAACTGCCCGGAGAAATTCACCAAGGACCATCACAAGTCCTGCTCTATGAAGGGCCTATACCTGATGGAGTTGGCTGATGATGCTCCGGTCGACGGCACGGTGGAAGATGACCCACCCTCCGACGACGGCGTCGAAATCTCCCTCCATGCCCTCACCGGCATCGCCACGGCGGACACTATGCATCTGTCGGTCACTCTCGGCCCAGAGCGTCTGCGTGCCTTGGTGGACTCCGGCTCCACTCATTCGTTTGTGGCGTCCTCCGCCGCCCGCCGGATTGGCCTGGCGCTGGAGCCGCGTCCTGGCCTGACGGTGGGCGTCGCCAACGGCGACCGTGTCCCCTCCGACGGGGTCTGCAAGCAGGTGCCTGTGACCATCGGCGCGGAGCGGTTCTGCCTCGACCTTTATGTCCTTCCCCTCGATGACTACGAGCTGGTCCTCGGCTGCCAGTGGCTCAAGACGCTTGGGCCCATCCTCTAGGATTTTGAGCGCCATTCCATGACATTCTGGCGTGGCGCCCAACGCGTCAAGTGGCGCGGTCTGGACGCCCCGACCGTGCCCCAGCTCCACGCCATGGAGCGCCTGGACTTACTGTCTCTGCTTTTGGCCGAGTTCTCTAATCTCTTCGCGGAACCGACCGGGCTGCCACCACAACGTCACCTGGATCATCGCATCATGTTGCTGCCTGGTACCCCACTGATTGCAGTGCGCCCCTACTGTTACCCCCAGCTGCTCAAGGACGAGATCGAGAAGCAGTGCGCCGACATGCTGCGCCAAGGCATCATCAGGCCAAGCACATCGGCGTTCTCCTCTCCCGTCCTTCTGGTGCGCAAGAAGGACACGAGTTGGCGCTTCTGCGTCGACTACCGCGCCCTCAACGCCAAGACAGTGCGCGACGTCTTTCCCATCCCGGTCGTCGATGAGCTCCTTGACGAGCTCGCGGGCGCCACTTTCTTTACCAAGCTCGATCTCTGCAGTGGGTATCATCAGGTTCGCATGCACCCGGCGGACATCGACAAGACGGCCTTCTGCACACATCATGGCCACTTTGAGTTCGTCGTGTTGTCCTTCGGCCTCTCCAACGCGCCCTCAACGTTCCAAGCATTGATGAACGAGGTTCTTCGACCCTTTCTCCGCCGCTTGGTACTTGTTTTCTTTGACGATATTTTGATTTACAGTTCATCCTAGTCGGAACACTTGCGCCATGTGCGCGCGGTCTTCACCACCCTTCGCGCCCACAAGCTTGTCCTCAAGCGCTCCAAATGCTCCTTCGCCGAGAACGCTGTGGCGTATTTGGGTCACGTCATCTTGGTGGCTGGGGTGGCCATGGACCCGACCAAGGTGGAGGCCGTCCAACAATGGCCTCAACCCCGTACTATCAAGGCGCTATGGGGCTTCCTCGGCCTCACGAGATACTATCGCCGCTTCATCCACAGCTATGGCGCAATCGCTGCCCCATTGACAGCGCTCCTGAAAAAGGATGCCTTTTGCTGGTCCCCGGCGGCCACGGATGCCTTCACGGCATTGAAGGCATCACTGACGACAGGCCCTGTTCTACAGCTGCCTGACTTCTCCAAGGGGTTCACCGTCGACTGCGACACTTCCGGCTCTGGGTTCGGCGCCATCCTCCACCAGGGCGCTGGCCCTATCGCCTTCTTCAGCCGGGCCATCGCGCCGCAGCATGCCAAATTGGCCACCTATGAGCGTGAGCTCATTGGCCTGGTCAAGGCGGTGCGCCATTGGCGTCCCTACCTGTGGGGGCGCTCGTTCACCGTGCGCACGGACCACTTCGCTCTCAAGTACCTCCTCGACCAGCGCCTCTCCACAATTCCGCAGCACGTGGGTGAGTCGCCTCTTCGGGTACGATTTCTTGGTGGAGTTCTGTTAACGCCAAAATTTGGCACGGTTCGCGTCGGACTCGGTTAAGGAAAGAAGTGATATCAATTGTTGGAAACTAATCCAGAAGAGTCCGAGCTTGGGAAGGAATCGTGAAGACCACGTTATGGCAGTTATTTATCTTATCTATTAGATAGTTTTATCTTTTAGGAAACCTGATCTCTTGTCCGATCAGGTCTGTTAGTTTTCCTTTTCTAGTTAGGAAAGTCCTGTTCCGTGTCCTATAAGGACTCTTTCCGTGTCCTATAAGGACTCTTGTAACTCGGGGTATATATACGTATGCCCGGGGACCTTGTAACCTATCTCTCGATCAATCAAATTCGGCGCATCGCCACCCTTTACCAACGGGTTCTTGCTTCTCGAGCCGGACTGCATCGGTTAGGTCCGAACTCCAGCGAGAGGGTAAGTCTCGTTACCCCGGCTACCAATCGGCTAGGACTTCCTCGGTTAGGTCCGATATTCTAGTCGGTATATGGTAGCCGGCTTACCACGATATATCTGTTTTGTCTACGGCTACATCGGTTCGGTTCGATCTCTTAGGCCTATCAGGTATATCACATCACGCGTGCATAGTTTTTATCGGTTTACTGGGGAAAGCTTATCGTCAGTTTGTGCTGCATCGGTTGGGTCCGACCTACTAAACTGAGCGATAAGTTGTTCCTGCTAGGCCGATGGTTTCTGTGCAAGCGTCTTATCGGAATGCATAGCCGGTAAGTTATCATATACATCACGATTGCATTAGATCTATCGGCTCACCGAGGTTCTTTTATTATTGTTAATCTGTGCTGCATCAGTTAAGTTTGAACTACTAGATTGATAGTGATAGATTTACTCTTGCTGAGTCGATAGGTTTTATGCGATGTTATATCGGAGTGCTTAGCCGATAGGTTATCTTTTTATAAAGCCGACTGTATTATCCTTACTGTTTTAGTCATCTATATTATCATCGGTTTTCTAGCCGATGCACATGTGTTTCCTCGGCAGTCGGCTGGCTTACTGTTTTGCTTATCTATTTTATCATCGGCTTCTAGTCGATGCACATATTATACTGACAGCTTATCCACTTGTTTATAGCGCTATTGGTTTCCTAGCCGATACACAGGTGCCATCGGTTATCGGCTACGAGAAGCCTATATCAGTCCGTATCGGCCGATAGCCGATGTGCGGTTGCTGCTAACCCGGGCACGAGCACAAGCGAGGACCCGGGAGCGAGAACCCGAGCACGAGACCCGGGCGCGAGTACAGGCGAGGGCCCGGGCACGAGCATAGCGGCGATCGGCTGGAAGGAATCCGTATCGGCTTACTGGCCGATTGGATCAGTAATCAAATTTCTTCATCTCCTTGTCAATTGCGGGGTCAAATTGACTGGCACGCCTACGAACCTCAACAATTTAGGACCTGCACTGGAGCTAAGCAGATCTCCCAGGCCTTCGCGTGTCGCCAGACGCCGAACCAGATCGTCAGCAAGCTTTTTGGCACACCCGGCGGTTTTCGGCGTCAACACGCTTTTGGCACACCTGGTGGGACCCGATCTTCATATCATCACAGTATATCCTATCGGCTGAATCAACACGTTTTTGGCCCGGTGGGACACAGAACTTCAACATGGCTGGAAAGGAGGTCAGCACAAATAATATGATTCCAGTTACAATGGAAGACTTGACCGAAGAACAAAGACAACAAGTGGAGCAGAACATTGCTGAATTTCAGAAGCTTTGTCTAAAATCCTTTGGTATGACAGATCAAGGGCCGATTCAAAAATCCCAATTTCCAAAGCCTGTTCTGGTTGGTGAATCGAGCCATACATCGCCTGCAAGTTCACAAAAGCCAATTCAAGACATGTTTAATGAAGCAGTTCATCGTGCGTTGACCGATCAATCTAGGGTATTGGTGGACACATTACAGAGCTTGATCAAGAAGGCGGTAGAGCCGATTCAAACACCCGGGGGGCAACAAGATGGGATTCCTCAAGGATATCAAACTGCGTACTATGGGGGGCATCAACAGAGTTATCCAGAAGCTGTTCCTGAGTACAACTATCCGAGGGAATATCAGAATCAGAATCGGCTATCAACTCCACCTCTATGTTATTACGGTGAAAATCCAAGAGAAGAAGATTTGACAGCAAGAATCACAGAGGTGATGAGAGAACAATTCGGTTTAAGACCGAAGGAGGAAACATTTATGTATCGGCATCCATATCCAGATTGGTTTGATAGAGTTCCGTTGCCACGCCGATACAGAGTACCAGACTTCTCCAAATTCTCAGGGCAAGATGATGTATCTACAGTGGAACATGTCAGCCGATTCTTGGCTCAATGTGGAGAGGCATCGGCTGTAGAAGCTTTGAGAGTTAGACTCTTCCCGTTATCATTATCCGGATCGGCCTTTACATGGTTTTCTTCATTGCCACCTAACTCAGTTCGAGGTTGGGCCGATCTGGAAAAGCAATTCCACAAGTATTTCTTTATGGGAAGTCAGGAGATAAGTTTGATAGACTTAACATCGGTAATACAGAAGCCGGAGGAATCAGTAGCAGAATATATCCAGCGGTTTCGTAATGTTAGAAGCCGATGTTATAGTTTAAGTCTGGATGATGCACAGCTGGCCGAGTTAGCATTCCAAGGTTTGTTGGCTCCGATCAAGGAAAGATTTTCATCAGAAGACTTTGAGAGCCTAGCACACCTAGTACAGAAGGTATCGGTTCATGAAAGCCGATTTCAGGAGGCCAGGAAGGAATGATGAGGCCCGAACAGAAGAATTTCGAAGTTTGATAACAAACTCCGAAATTGGGGGGCATGTGTTAACGCCAAAATTTGGCACGGTTCGCGTCGGACTCGGTTAAGGAAAGAAGTGATATCGATTGTTGGAAACTAATCCAGAAGAGTTCGAGCTTGGGAAGGAATCGTGAAGACCACGTTATGGCAGTTATTTATCTTATCTATTAGATAGTTTTATCTTTTAGGAAACCTGATCTCTTGTCCGATCAGGTCTGTTAGTTTTCCTTTTCTAGTTAGGAAAGTCCTGTTCCGTGTCCTATAAGGACTCTTGTAACTCGGGGTATATATACGTATGCCCGGGGACCTTGTAACCTATCTCTCGATCAATCAAATTCGGCGCATCGCCACCCTTTACCAACGGGTTCTTGCTTCTCGAGCCGGGCTGCATCGGTTAGGTCCGAACTCCAGCGAGAAGGTAAGTCTCGTTACCCCGGCTACCAATCGGCTAGGACTTCCTCGGTTAGGTCCGATATTCTAGTCGGTATATGGTAGCCGGCTTACCACGATATATCTGTTTTGTCTACGGCTACATCGGTTCGGTTCGATCTCTTAGGCCTATCAGGTATATCACATCACGCGTGCATAGTTTTTATCGGTTTACTGGGGAAAGCTTATCGTCAGTTTGTGCTGCATCGGTTGGGTCCGACCTACTAAACTGAGCGATAAGTTGTTCCTGCTAGGCCGATGGTTTCTGTGCAAGCGTCTTATCGGAATGCATAGCCGGTAAGTTATCATATACATCACGATTGCATTAGATCTATCGGCTCACCGAGGTTCTTTTATTATTGTTAATCTGTGCTGCATCAGTTAAGTTTGAACTACTAGATTGATAGTGATAGATTTACTCTTGCTGAGTCGATAGGTTTTATGCGATGTTATATCGGAGTGCTTAGCCGATAGGTTATCTTTTTATAAAGCCGACTGTATTATCCTTACTGTTTTAGTCATCTATATTATCATCGGTTTTCTAGCTGATGCACATGTGTTTCCTCGACAGTCGGCTGGCTTACTGTTTTGCTTATCTATTTTATCATCGGCTTCTAGCCGATGAACATATTATACTGACAGCTTATCCACTTGTTTATAGCGCTATTGGTTTCCTAGCCGATACATAGGTGCCATCGGTTATCGGCTACGAGAAGCCTATATCAGTCCGTATCGGCCGATAGCCGATGTGCGGTTGCTGCTAACCCGGGCACGAGCACAAGCGAGGACCCGGGAGCGAGAACCCGAGCACGAGACCCGGGCGCGAGTACAGGCGAGGGCCCGGGCACGAGCATAGCGGCGATCGGCTGGAAGGAATCCGTATCGGCTTACTGGCCGATTGGATCAGTAATCAAATTTCTTCATCTCCTTGTCAATTGCGGGGTCAAATTGACTGGCACGCCTACGAACCTCAACAATTTAGGACCTGCACTGGAGCTAAGCAGATCTCCCAGGCCTTCGCGTGTCGCCAGACGCCGAACCAGATCGTCAGCAAGCTTTTTGGCACACCCGGCGGTTTTCGGCGTCAACAAGTTCAGACTGGGGCGCTTGAACACGGCCGCCGATGCGCTGTCTCACCGGGACGAGGAGACTGCGGCCGTGTCCACCTGCGCCATCTCTCAACTGGACCTGGCTTTGTTCAACGATCTTTGGCGTGAGGCCGACCACTTGCCGGAACTCCAGGCCAAATGCGCTGAAGTGGAACAAGGTGTCGCTGGCGCTTCCTGGACCGTGGTCGATGGTTTCATCCTCCACCGCGGCCGCATTTACGTGCCTGCCTCTTCGGCGCTGTGGCCACAGATCCTGGCCACGGCCCATGGCGCCGGGCACGAAGGCGTCCAAAAGACTCTTCATCGACTGCGGGCATCTTTCTATAACCCTCACGCAAATTGGTTTGTCCGTGACTTTGTGCAGGGTTGTATTGTCTGCCAGCAGAAGAAAACCGAGCATCTCCATCCCGCGGGGCTCCTCCAGCCGCTTGAAGTCCCGAGCTCGGTTTGGGCAAACATCGCCATGGACTTCGTCGAGGGGTTTCCCAAGGTGGGCGGCAAATCAGTGGTGCTCACTGTAGTGGACCGTTTCTCCAAATACGCCCACTTCGTCGCCCTCGGCCATCCCTACACGGCGACCTCGGTTGCATGCGTGTTCTTCGACCACATAGTCTGGCTCCATGGCATACCCTGCTCCATCGTCAGCGACCGCGACCCTGTCTTCACCAGCACATTCTGGACTGAACTGTTCGCTCTTTCCGGGGTAGAACTACGCCTCAGTTCTGCGTTTCATCCACAGACTGACGGCCAATCTGAGGTGACGAACAGGGTGCTTGGCGTCTACCTTCGATGTCTCGTTGGCGACCGACCCCGCAGTTGGCTGCGTTGGCTGCCCTGGGCTGAGTTCTGCTACAACACATCATACCAAACGACGCTACAAACGACTCCTTTTCAGGTGGTCTATGGCAGGCCACCACCGACCATGGCGAGCTATCAACTCGGCATGGCTCGCGTTGCAGCCCTGGACAAGCAGCTCACCGAGCGTGACGTTTTTCTGGAGGAAATCCGCGAGCGGTTGCTGCAGGCTCAGAACCACATGAAGCTCCATTATGACGCGAGCCATCGCGACATCCAGTTCACCGTTGGTGACTGGGTGTGGCTTCGTCTTCACCACCGTACCGCCACCGGCATCACCCCCAAGTCCAGCGGCAAGCTCTGCCCTCGCTACTTTGGCCCTTATCAGATTGTGGAGCGAGTTGGTCCGGTGGCCTATCGTCTTCAGTTGCCACCCAAGGCGAAGATCCATGATGTCTTCCTCAAGCCGTTTGTTGGTACTCCTCCAACTGCGCTGGTGCCTCTACCACCTCTGTCTCGTGGCCGTGTGGTACCAACACCGGAGTCCATCGTCCGCGCTCGTCTCAACCGTGGCCATTGGGAGTTGCTGGTTCGCTGGGTTGGCCGGCCTGCTGTTGAAGCCACTTGGGAGGCCCTGGATTCCTTCAAAGAGGCGCATCCAACGTTCCAGCTCGAGGACGAGCTATTTCTCTAGGAAGGGGGTAGTGTTGTGAACGCTTTTATCGGTAAAACATATACTCGTCGCAAGAAGCCCAGGCCGGCGCCCACAACAACAAGTGGCTGAACAGCCACGTCTTGTGAATTGGCAAGTTTTGTTAAGTCTTTCCATAGTTTTATATAGCTTAGTTGGAAGGTTAGGAGGAATAATAGGAAAGATGAGAGATATTATAGGAAGGGGTTAGTTTCTATGGCTATTTATATGTAATCCATGGGGAGGAGGAAGGAACAGAATTGAGAAGATCAGAACCTCCTAGGGAGGACGATCAGATCAATAAAGCTAGTAATTCAGCCATAACAATTAACCACAAGAGAAAACCCTTTTAATAGAATTAGTTACCAAGTATAGCGTGACACTGAGAGAAATATGTTCGAACTATGTTTCAGTCTTCTGGCATTAATTTGAGCTGGCCCATAGTTGGGCTTTTATGCCAACATTAGCCAAGACCATAAAGAACAGATAAATCCAAACTACGACTCTAAAGGACAAATAACCAAACAAATAATTTGAAACTCTAAAAGTCAAAAGAAACTTTTTATACAATTTGATCTTATAACAAACTAAAACTCTGCTCCATCTGTTATTAAAAAAATATCTGAATAGCTATTTGGTACCTCAGGGGGCACAATGAAATTTGTTAAAAAAACATATATCCCAAGTAATGTTGATAAAAAAGCATAAAAATAATGTAAAGAAAAAAGTTTGTCCAGTCATATATATTTTTTCCTTGTAGTGATGTTTGTCTAATGGAGTTTTAACTAGCTAAAACAACATATTAGTGGTGGAGATCAACTATACAGCATGCGAGCAATACAGAGTGGTTTTATTCTTCACACCTTACACGATCTCACTAGCAGGTGTTGTGTGAAACAGAACTAATGCAATGATCCGCTAACTACAATATATACTGCAAAAGAAGCGCTCTCTACTGGGGATGTAATTAAAGCAATATCGATCAAACTGTACTGGTCCAGAAAGAAAACAGAAGAAAACCGTAACGCAGTTCCAGCTTTATTGAATCAAATGATTTAATTTCGTGTGTCATGTATAGGCTGTAGGCAGGGGCGGAGACAAGTCTAGGGCAGGTAGGGCTTGAGCTCCTTGCAAATTACAAGCGTTTACTGCAAAATATTACATCACATTAATATGGAATGTCTGAGTGTTCTACAAAACTGCAGTGCATATGATGTGATGAGAATTGTGATGACAGGAGGAGCCATATGGACAGGATGGGGCGAAAAATTCAGCTTAACACTTGTGTTGGACGGAAGTATGCATCTAGAAACAAGATGAACCCAGCCGATATTTTGCACAGAGAAGGCTATTAGTAGGAAGTATTTCATTCGGGTCTTTCACAAGATCCATCTCTCCAATGAAATTCAGTTACTGTCCATCCTTTAGAACTAGGGTCTCCATCAACAGTTGAGGAGGGCCAAATAGACGCAATTACATTGCAAAAACTTTAGAGATACATCTCTATGTGTAATGATTAATGTGGTATAAAGCATTATACAAGTTCAGAACATGGAAAAGTACTCTTAGTTGATATAAACTGCTACTAGAAAATAAGCAACCATCTAAGATGGAGTCTATTTCTTTCTCTTTCATACAAATTCATCCAAAAACAAGCACACCCAAGTGATGTAAACATATAAACTTAAAAAAGAGGGTACGATGTTTACCGACAAGTTATAATGCTGCATCCACCGGTCAGCTCAATGAATATGCCACATTTAGGGCATGGCCGCCAACCTTTTGCAACAGCCAGCTTATGCAGCGCATCAAGGCAGTCATCTCTGACACTCCCTGTCCCCTTCACGGTGATCTCATCCAAAAATTTACCACAACTGCCACACCTTTTTAACACAGCAGATTCCCTTAGAATTGCAGCTTCCCAAGCATTGCGCACATCACGCACGACATGCTTGTACCACTTCTCATAGGTTAGCTCACCAATAGTACATCCCGGTTCAGGGCAGCGAACATGAATATCACCCCCCAATACATGGTAACTAATATGATCTACAATACAGTTGAAGCAGAAGTAGTGGGGGCAACCTTCGCAGCGGAAGCGGATAGGCATTGGCTTGTATTCCATGCATATGACGCATTGGAATTTCATGGCATAAGAATCATCGATCTCCACCGAAACCTTCTCTTCCTTGATCTCCATGTTGCGACCGTGGTATGGTGCTCTAGTGGTTGTATTTGCCCATAGGATTTATTTATATATATAGGTGTGAACATGAACGCTTTTCATGTGACATATCTCATTTTTCAAATCTTGAAGATATTGACAAATGGCTCGACAGCTCAAAATGGATGGTATGCGTTGTCGTACATGGTTGTAGTTATTAATATAGAGATTTACGTCGGTTATTGCTTCAGATACAATCTGATACGCTTGCGACACAATAGAAGAGTGATACATAATGAGAGGATATGTTTCAACACGCAAATACAGATACGGTGGCTGGGCTGCCACCTGGAATACACCTGGAATACAAATACGCTAATTCAATATTTTCCTTAGGGACCCATCCATTTAATACCTTCCATCATAGGCCTTCCATAGTGGAGAATTCCAAGTTCTCACATGCACAACCTTCTATATCAGATACGCAGCCTTTCCTTGTAATGTGAAGCTAGCTCTTGCTTCTTGGGCTAGTTGGGTGGCCACCTTGTCTTGCCGCTGGTGTGCACTGCTAAATTTTGAAATCCTTGTAAAAAATTGCTGGTGACCGTGATGGGCTCGATGGCATCGCTAGCTCTACTATTGCTTGTAACCCTGCTTGCATTCTTATGACTCTACTTTCAATCAATTAGTTTCTAGCAGCGTTGATACAAGATCGCTGGATCTAAGATAATTGTGGTTCTCAACATCTGTATTGGCTCACTTAGAATGCCACTTTGGCAAGCATTTTGCTCCATTTCTCCTTTTTAATTTTTCTAGTAAATTGTGTTGGCGGTGCATGGACTTGGGAGGTGGGTGCAACCTGGTGTAAATTAAGGCTTGCAAAATGCCCATTTGGGTGCACAGACTAGTGTAGTGTTTGGTAACCAATGCCAAAATGGCACACCATGCCTTCTCTTGCCAACATGGAAGCTAATTAGGATGGAATTCGGCATGCATGCACTACAAGAGATCTACTATTCCGTGGCCATGTGCTTTTATCACTATTTACTGAATAGTTGTCATGCCATGAATTTTGTGACAATTTTATGATGAAAATGCCTTTGTCACCTATCATGTGTCTCTATTCACATTAAATAACGAATAAAAGCTTTTTTTTGTTAGAAATGTTTATGACAATATTGTACCATCATTAGCTTTAGGAAAAATTTGTTGTGGGCACTAAAAAAAGGTGTTCTTTGCTAGAGGACTTTTCATAAAAATATTCTATTACTAGAAAAACAATATGCTAAATACTACTTATTTGTATTGTCCAGTAACATATTATCAATTTCTAGTGCTATCAAGAGAAAGGCTTGCTTTTCTAGTGTATTTGAGTAACAGTTTCCTATAAGCTAAATTAGATCATTTTCCTACGTAGTACGTCTTTCTTGAACATACAGGAGAGTTATGTATCATTTCGTTTATAGAAGCAGAAAAATAAAGTACAAAAAAGTCCATACCCTTACAACATTTTTCACATACGCACCGCGTAATGAAAAAACGACCAAGGTGCTAGCAGTAAGCTCTAGAGCTCTTTTGCTCCAGCAGCACTCCAAAGGGCACCCTCTGCTTCCACCGAACGCATCACTAATCCCACATCTTGGGCTGCACCATTAAAAACACAATTATTGCAAAGTACGTCGCTAAGTCATATATATTGAAATAGTCAATCATGCATTTATTCATTATTTCATTGTAAAACACATCATAGAAGGATAAAATTAACAACATTTATCTTGATCATCACCATTGTATTGGGAGTTACACAATAAAACATCAGTACTAAAACTCCAACAACATTGAAGTTCACAATAGGGTATTAAGATTGAAGGTTTTTCTTCTGTGTTTTTATATTATTTCTAGGGAGAGCTCAGACTAGATACAAGATAACCCAATAAGCACCCTTAATTTCTACCTTTTGAGTCTCAGGAAGATGTTTGACCATTATCACCTGCTGGTGTATCCTTACTAGACCTGATGTTTCGCTTATTGCCCTAGTTTGCTTTCACCACACTTTGTTGTTCCTCTTGATGGTCTCTCAGAGATTCTTGAATCAGTGTGCCATCTTCCTCCATCTGCTGATTTCCTCCGCAGAGAACAATTACAGCAGGCATTAATTAATCAATATGCTATAAGGATGCATGGATTAAACTACATTTTCCGTGCAATTTGTGGTGTAAAAATAGCATAAATTTGTCACAAGAATAGAAAAGTTATGATGTGTACTTACAGAACAGTGTTTTCCTTTTCTGCTGACATTTTAGCATAAGCATAGCAGAATAGACATCCACACCTTGATATCAGGAAAAAATGATGCAACAGATTAATTAGCCTGAACAAGAGGACAACACAAATCAGGAAAAAATGATGCAACAGATTAATTAGCCTGAACAAGAGGACAACACTATACATATAAATTAGTCTTTGCAGTTAAGACACAGACTCTGGATATGGATATGGTTTGATGTAAATATGTCAAATATGTACAATAGAATGAACAGATGTAATTACTAGGAATGCTTTTAGCAGATTGTATACACAGTTTACATGAGCCTCCAATGCAATCGATGTACTACAATCCTGATCGTGAGTTTCCTTCTTCTATATTAATTATGTGATTAATTTGTGTACGTCATTACACTCTCAGCATGATTTCGTCATCTAGTGGATTAACAATAAACCTTTACCCAATAGAGAAAGACCATTAATAGAAGCAGTGATCAAATATAGTGCGACACTGAGAGAAATATGTTCTAACTATGTTCCAATCTTCTGGCATTAATTTGAGCTAGCCCATGGTTGGGCTTTTGTGCCAACATTAATCAAGACCTTAAAGAACAGATAAACCCAAACTAAAACTCTAAAGACCAAATAGCCAAAACTGTAGCTTGCAATTTCAAAAGTGCACAAAGCCTTTATTATTATATAATGTTTTATCTCATAACAAACTAAAAATCTGGTCCATCTGATATAAAAATGTTTGAATGGCCTTTTAGTACCTGATGGGCACAAACAATATGTTAAAAAGTGGATATCCCTAGTAAAGGCGATAAAAAGCATCAAAAGTATTTCAAACAATGAAGTTTGTCCGGCCATATATTTCCCTGAAACGGGTCTTTGGACTATGAAGTTTTAACTAGCTAAATCAGCATATTACTGGTGATAATCAAGTGTGAATCATGCAAGCATTCGGAATGACATTAATTCTTTCACCTTACATGATCTCACATAGACAGTGTTATTTGGAAACAGATCTACTGCATTATCCAATAACTACAAGATATACTGTAAAGTGCTCTCTTCTGGTCATGTAATGAAAGCAATGACTTTTTTCCGGAGGAGAAAATAGAACAAAACCCTATGTAGTTCCAACTTTATTGAAGCAAATCCTCCAATTGGGCCCAATATAGGTTATAGCACCTACAGTGGACCCTATAATTTGCAAACAAGACAAAAGTATTTGACCCTGTTCCAAGCAAAACATGTTTACTGCTAAATATCACATCACATTAATCTCAAAATTCCTCAGTATTCTACAAAACCACAGTGGAAATGAGTTGATGAGAATTTTTTATTGGAAAGAAATGATGTGATGAGAATTATGATGATAGGTGGACCATATGGGCAGGATGGGGGTGAAAAATTCAGTTTCGCGCTTCCGTTCGACAGAAGTACGCCTCTAGAAACAAGAGGAAACCAACTAAAATTTTCCACGGAGAAGGCTATTAGCAGGAAATATTTCATTCAACCCTTTCGCAAGATCCATCTCTCCAATAAAATTCAGATACTGTCCACCCTTCAGATCTAAGGTCTCCATCAACAGTTGAGGGCCAAATAGACTCAATTACATTGCAAAAACTTTTTACAAGAAAACTTTAAAAGAAAGATGAGTAAGATGTTTACCAACAAGTTATGATGTTGCATCCTCCAGTCAGCTCAATGAATATGCCCACAGTTAGGGCATGGTCGCCAACCTTATGCAATAGCCAGCCTATGCATCCCATCAAGGCAGTCATCCATGCCATCCATCATCGCCTCCACAGTGATCCCTTCCAAAAAATTTCCACAACTGCCACACCTTAATATTGAAGATTCCCTTAGAATTGCAGCTTCCCAAGCATTGTGCACATCACCCACGACATGTTTGTGCCATATCTCATAGGTAAGCTCACCAATAGTGCACCCCGGCTCAGGGCAGTGAACAGGAGTATCACCCCCAATACGCGGTAACTAATATGATCTATGATACAGTTGAAGCAAAAATAGTGGGGGCAACCTTCGCAGTGGAAGCGGCTATGCATAGGCTTGTATTCCATGCATATGGCACAGTGGAATGTCACATGATTAGAGTCATCGATCTCAACGGGAACCTTCTCTCCCTTGATCCTCATGTTGTGACCGTGGTATGGTGCTCTGGCAACTGTATTTGCCTATCGGATTTATTTATATATAGGTGTGAACATGAACGCTTTTCATGTGATGTATCTCCTTTTGCGAATTCTAAAGATACCGACAAATGGCCGGACAGCTCAAAAATGTTTTTATGGGTTGTTGTACATGGATGTAGTGATTAATATAAATATTTCCATCGGCTATTTCTTCGGATACAACTTGATACGCTTGCAACAATGGAAGAGCGAAACATCATGTGAGGATTGGTTCGAACACGCAAATATAGATACGGTGGCTGGACTGACACCTGGAATACTATTGAAATTACCATCTTACCACTTATTACTAATTTGCTATTTTTATTAGGGACCCAGCCACCCAACCATTTAACACCTTCCATGATAGGCCTTCCATTGCATTTGTCTAGCGTTTATTTTTCCAAATCAGCGGTCACATTATTTGAAAACACATTGGCCCAACCGTCTAGTTCCCTCTCCTGGTCAATGGTGAAAGTCGAAGGGATGTCAATGCTCAAGAGTCCAGTGGGCTCCATTTATCACCATCGTTCCCGAGTGAAGAAGCTTGTTCCCAATGAATGTTTCATCTATAAATACCATGAGTGAGACACCCAATGGTTCATTCATCCTAGAAATCCAACATCCAATAATGACATCTGTTCATTTGTGAGGACATCATCATAGTCACTACGCTATGAACGAAAATTGAGCATTTGGTGGAATTGTGATTGGAAACGAACACCGGAACTAT
Organism: Oryza meyeriana var. granulata; assembly: GCA_003991445.1. NCBI lineage: Eukaryota > Viridiplantae > Streptophyta > Magnoliopsida > Poales > Poaceae > Oryza > Oryza meyeriana. The sequence goes on along the minus strand of RYFJ01001740.1, from coordinate 137,478 downwards.
CGAAACGTGTACACAAGACTAATGGGAAGCAACACTAGAATATTGTCACCATCCACTCCGATAAGATTTCGTCGCCATTTGCCTATTCACTCCTCCACTACTCCAACATCCGCTTGCCTCTCCACTCCCTCTACTACTCTGCCCAAACCGAAGCTTAGACATCGTCCCTACCTCCTCTCCGTCTATACCGTCTTCTTCGCATAGATCTCTTTCTTCTTGTTGGCCGCCTCCTTCTTGTGACGGAGGAACTTGGCCTCACTACTCTCTCCCTCCATTGCAATTGATTTGGAAGGCTAGAACTCTAAGACGGAAAAAAACCACACTAGCAGCTAACTATGGGAGTTGGGAAGCAGGATCCCATCTTATCGGCAATGGAAGAGCGGTGCCGTCGCGGCGGTTCGATTTACATGTCTTTCCACGCTTATCTTTATAGCTTGGGACTCTTAGATTCCCACAAATCTAATGCACTGTTCACTCAAGTGATGAGTTGTCTGCATATATTTAAGAGTAAATTGCACTTTGAACCGGATAAAACGCACCATGTTTCGCTTTGCATCAGGTTTAACACATAGTTTCACTTCACACCAAGTTGTATTGAAATAAGTTTCACTAAACACTAGGATATATCATCAAACATATGAAAATTTCATGAAATTCCATAAGATCTAAATGAAACATAGTGAAACCTGGTACAAATTCAAGATTTTCATAAGTTTTGCTCATATTTTACAATATTTCCTTTCAATTATATGACACAATCTAATGCAAATTGAAACTTATTTTGATATACACTAGTGTAAAGTGAAAGCATGTGCTAAACCCGGTGTAAAGTGAAAGACGGTATAATTTACCTAGTGCAAAGTGCAATTTACTCTATATTTAATAATCTCTCTGTTCTTAAATTTGATTTGGTTTAATTAGCTGATGAAAATTGGTTGAATTTGATTTGTGCAATTCATTTTGTGCACAATGTTACAATAGAAGTGTTGTCAATGGACTATACGGTGTGTGGTTATAGGCCATCTTATAGGCTTTCTTGTAAGTGAAAAAACCCCAACAGAGGGAGAGGTGCGGTCACGACGCTTCAATTTATGCACCCCATAAGTGGTTCAGCCTTGAAAACTGTACTAATGGCATTCTTTCGTCAAGTCGAATATATAATCAATTCGCATGTTGACCAGGACTAAGCGATTCACATTGTGCTCACTGGATAAAAGTTGTTTGTGGTAACGAACTATCCGTTGTTTGTGGTAAAAGTGGGCTTTCTCAAGCGACCATGGAATGGTTGCTTCGTGCAGTTGGCATGTCAGTGAATGACAAGCAGCCTTTTGTTCATGTGTTTGATAGGACGAATAACCACTCCACCCCCATCCACTACACAAGGCCATTTCATCCCCATTGGCCTCTCCACTCCCTCCACTACACAGGATCTATTTCATCTCTCCATCTCGTAGGCATGTCGATCTATTCGCCTCTCATTCCCTAGTCTTGATGTGATATGGGTTTTTTCACACAGCGGTTATTTTCTATTTTGTATCTAGAGAACACATGGCCAATGGTGGGAAGCGGAAGGCGCCGATGGATAGAAGCAAAAAGGCTGATCAGAAAGAGAAGCATCCATAGGAGGATGACAAGGCAGTATGCGAGGCGGTTTGCGAGGCCTTACAAAGGGAGGACGAAGCTCGCGAGGAACGGTAAGATCATAAGTATGCACGATTGACGCTCTTTGCAAGGTATGGGATGTTTGTTCTTTCATAGTAGTAATCACACATTCCGTTACAATGTAGGTCTCTCCTATGTTCTGGAGTAGCTCACCGACAAACTAGATCGGGTTTTGGACTCTCTCAAGGTTTCTATAGAAGGGGGAAGCCAGGATTTTCCGGGCTGGGATTTCTCCGCCACAACAACATGGTCCTCCTAGTGAGGGTCTGTGCCGCAGTCCCATGGCTCTGTGAGATGTGTCTATGCAAGGTGGAGGAGGCAGTCAAGGACGTCTCGTCATGCATCCTCCTACGCATTAAGGCACGGTACCCTGCCACTCAGCCCTTCGTTGTTGACACCAACTCCGAGGACTATGATACGAACAAACATGCGGAGGCAGAGGCCGAAGCTGAGAGGATTGTCACAATGGTCGCCCAAGAGATTGGGTGGATGGGTGGCTCAGCCGGAGGTGCATCTGGATCCAGCAGTGGCGACTGTTGCTCTATCTCTGGCAGTGAGGACGATGAAAACTAGGCAATTTGATTATCTATTTCAAATTAGTGGTTTATTGTCTAAGTATTGTATGAACTTTATTATCTGGTACTATATTTTGCTACAGTTCAATGTTGGATGAGATGGGGAACTCTGGGCTATGGGGGTTTCTAGGCGTGCTTTCGTGCACATAATCACACCCACTGTGCACACCAGAAAGAGCTGCTGATGACAAAGCCCATTCAATGGTATATCTGTTCAGCATAATCCGCAACATGCTTAATCGGCAGCTGTGTGGCGTACTTATTTAATAAATCAGCAAATAAGTTGTGTGGCGTAAATATCCATTGTGTGGAATCAGCAATGCTGTTGTGTCATGTATATATTTTTCGACAGTTTGCCACTACATTGCATTTTTATTTAAATTGAACCACCGATTTACTTACATTCTCTCTCCGTAGTGAAGGAAAGGAACACCGGTATGTTCAGAGTTGTTGTTTTTGGTGTAAATAGTCCCAATTTTTTTATGTAAAAGTTCTTACAAAGTTTGGGGAGCACAGTTTGCTCCAATAAGGTACCCTGAAAGGTATCATCCTAGAAATCCAACATCCGATAATGACATCTGTTCATTTGTGAGGACATCGTCATAGTCACTACACTATGGACAAAAATTGAGCATTTGGTGGAATTGTGATCAGAAGTGAACACCAGAACTATCAGAACTTGTACACCGGACTAATGGGTAGCAACACCGGAATATTATCACCATCCACTCCGATAAGATTTCATCACAATTTGCCTATCCACTCCCTCCACTACTCCAACATTCCCTTGCCTCTCCACTCCATCCACTACTATGCCCAAACCAAAGCCTCGATGTCATTCCTGCCTCCTCTCCGCCTTTGCCCTCCTTTTGGCATAGATCTCTTTCCTCTTGTCGGCTGCCTCTTTCTTGCGACGGTGGAACTTGGCCTCACTACTATCTCTCTCCACTGCAGTTGATCTGGAAGGCTAGAACTGTAAGACGGAGAAAACCACACTGGTAGCTACAACTTTGAGATGAAGAAAACCAGCCACCTTATAGGCGAACTTATAGGCATTACTGGGAGTTAGGGAAGCAGGATCCCATAGCTTCAGAGTCATGTGACTATGTCACAGACACCTAGGCCCGACGAACCTTGGACACACTTGTCAGTGAGAACGTGACCGTGCCTTTGAAGTCAGAGGATCCTGAGTAGTGGTGCACACTGGATAAAATGTCAGAATAACATTATCCTGAGTAGTAGCAAGGATCCGTGACGCAGTCTCATGGCTCCATGCCATGTGCCCTTGCAAGGTGGAGGAGGCAGTCCTCGACGTGACATCATGTGCCCTCCTTGGCATAAAGTAATGGTACTTCAACATGGGCCTCGCCGTGGCTACGGTGCCGATCGGTGTCCACTCCAACACCATCGATGATGCTGCGGAGGCTGAGGCCGACATAAACATAGCCAAGGTCGCTAAAGATCCTAGGTGGATTGATGGTGCATGTGGCAGCGGTGACATGGCTCTAGCTCTGGCGGTGGCGACTCGAGCACTTCCGATGCCAGAGACAACAAGGAAAAGTAGGTTGTTTTGTTACCTGAGGTTCAATTTAGTGGTTTCTGTATGAACTACTGGTCAATCTTCATTATGCATGCTTTATATTGCTACCATTCGATATGTTAGTTTTGGCTGTTCGTTTATCGTGTACAATTTAGCGTGCATTCGTTCTATCAATGGTGTTGTAACATATTGTCCCAACAATATGGCAAGGATTTCCCTTCTCCGGGGAGGGAGCCCTTGCTAGCGCAAGAGTAGAGAGGACGAGAGGAGAGATGACAGTGGATGGATGGAATGAAAGGGGGATCCCCTTGATTTGCCCTTGGGGGCTTCTTTTATATTAGATAAATGGAAAGTTACATAATTGCCCCTAGGCTATTTACATGGGAGTAGCATTGCCCTAGGGGCATTTTAGTCCTCTATTACATTATTCAAGACAAAACCTTGGGAGTGGGGTTTTACCCCCCAACAGTACCCCCTCATCTGCTGGTTCCGAGACTCTAGAGGAGTAGATGCTCTTTAATTTTAGCTCCTGGGGTGCTGAGGTGCCCCTGAGGCCTGACATCGGAGGCCGTCGCGTTCTGCCAAGGCTACACTGAACGGGACCCACGCAAGCGGCCAGCTAAATCCCTAGGCCAGTGTAGACCATAGTGCTTGATGGGAGTGGCGCCGTCCGGCAATGAAGGCTTCGGCGCTCTACGGAGGCAACGCTGCCCGGAGCCGCGAGGGACACGGCAGGGTCTACCCCTTTGGCGTCTCTACGCTTGACGGAGACAGCACCATCCGGAGTGTGCGGGGGATGGAGGCCGGTACGGCGCTCTACGGAGGCGACGCCGTCCGGAGCCCACGAAGGGCGGAGGCCGGTCCACCCCCTCTGGCGATGAAGGTTTCGAAGCTCTACGGAGGCAACGCCGTCCGGAGCCTGGGAAGGGTGGAGGTCGGAGGCTGGTCCACCCCCTTTGGCGATGAAGGTTTCGGCGCTCTTCGGGGGCAACGCTGTCCGGAGCCCGCAAGGGACACGGCGGGGCATACCCCCTCGGCGTCGCAGCACCCAACGAAGGCCGCGACACTCTACGGAGCCAATGCCGTCCGAAGCCTACAAAGGACATGGTGGAGGACAACCCCCTCGGGTGTCCAGGACCGCAGCGCTCGATTGGGGGGAGTTCTATCGTGGCTTGTAGCCACCATCACCCGGAGGCGGGTTTGGAGGACTTAGGAGTTTGGATCCACCATCGGAAGTTTGGAGGGGCTCGGTAACTCGGAGCCTGAGGTGTGTCATAGGTGCTCTCAACGTCTTGCCATAGCGGACATTTTTTTTGGATGGCCCGTGGCGATCAATAACAGTGGCGCTCCGCCACATCGATGCTTGGGAGCAGATGTCTTAGTTTCATGTACCTACTATGCTTGGTAGCGGAGGTACATGGCCTCAGCGCAGTCTTGGGCAGAGGGCTTCATTTTGTGTACCTACTACGCTTGGTAGCTTGGTAGAGGAGATACATGGCCTTGACACTGTTTTAGTGGAGGGCTTTGTTTCATGTACCTACGACGCTTGGTAGCGGAGGTACACGTGCCGCCGCCATGATTTTGAGCGGCGGGCTTTGTTTCGTATATCTACTATGCCTGGTAGCGGAGATACATGGCCTCGACGCAGTTTTAGTGGAGGGCTTTGTTTCGTGTACCTGCGATGCTTGGTAGAGGAGGCACACATGCCGCTGCCACGATTTTGAGCGGCGGGCTTTGTTTCATGTACCTACTACGCATGGTAGACGAGGTACATGCCCTTAGTGCAGTTTTTTGCGGAGAGCTTTGTTTCACGTACCTGCTACGCTTGTTAGCGGAGGTACATGGCCTAGACACGGTTTTTTGCGGAGGGCTTTGTCTATATATCTTCTACGCTTGTAGCAGAGATACGTGTGCTGCCGCCACGTTTTTGAGCGGCGGGCTTATTTAGCATGAGAATAGCACATACGCGTCAATGAAGGGATATGCTAAGATAATGTAACGAGTTATGTATGTATACATGTTCTATGCATGTATGCTTATGTATGTATGCATATGCTGTGAAGGAGGTGGCCCCGCATATGGGAGGCTGTGACCTTCGAGGCCTGAAGATAGGCTGTGGCAGCCCACGCGCGGGTGCGATGGGGTGGGCCACGTGCGGCTCCGGCCTTGCATTGTGGCGCTCTTTTTTTTTTGAACCTAGGCACATGTCTCGCGTGGCCTTTGGCCCGGGAGTCCTAGCATGATAAGGGACCGGGTTACGCCTAACGGACGCCACAGTGGCACGAGAATGCGGCCCGAGGGGCCCTCGCGATGGTGCAGTGTCACACCTTGAGTTTTTCCCCCTTTATTAGAGCCACACAAAATATACTCAAGAAAATACTCAAAGAAATTATTTAAATAAGACAACAGGAATTAATTAATAGTGAAAATGCAAAATATCCATGGCTGGGACTATTTTTCTTGTATTCCCCTTGCCAAAATACACTAATAGGATTTTTACTAGAATTTTTAGAGCATTGGAAGTATTTTTAATAAATCAAAATGTGTTAGCAGAATTAAAAAGCTCATGGAATTCCTTTTTCTCCTTTTTTCCTTCTCTTTTTCCCTCTTTTTCTTTTTCTTCTCTCTCGGGCCGCAGTCCATCACTATGCTCGGCCTGCTCCGCGGCCTGCGCGGCGCACGCCTCCCTCATCCTCTCCCTCTGCCAGCTGGGCCCCGCCCGTCAGTATCATGCCCTGTGCCTCCCCTCTTCTCCCTCGCTGACTGCTAGGCCCGCCTGTCAGTCCCACACCCCACGCCTCACCCGCTACCAACCGGGGCCTGCTCGCCAACGCTCCCCGACGTCTCACCCTCACCCCTCCCGCTGACATGTGGGACTGGGGCCCTACATGTCAGTTCTATCCCTAACCTCTGGCCGAATCGGTCGGAGGGGATCGGCTCTCGCCCATCGTGCAATTGCGCCTCGCCCCGCGCCCCCGTGACCTCGCTCCCGATTCGAACCACACGGACTTGGACACCGAGCCGTTCCCTCACATCCTCCGCCCCTCTCGCGCACTACCCCATGCGAATTTCGCACATCCCACCCTTGCCATTGGCCACAATATTGCTCTCCTTGTGCCTACTTAAACCCCCGCTGTGCCCCTTCGCTCCTTTTCCCGCAACTCCCCGAGCACTAGTGCCCTCCAATCTCCTCCGCACTGAGGTCACGAACCATCGCCACTTTTTGCCAACTTCAGCCATGCGCCGCCGTCGCTATAGTTGTCGCTAGCCACTGCTTTCGCGTCTGTTAGCTCCGCCGCACCAGGGCGCACCCAGTCCAGCCGCCGGCCGCCCCTGTTCGCCATCGGAGCCCATCTCTCACTGACGCCCCTTCGGTAAGTGCCGTCGCCGGGCTTCGACAGTCAAATTCCGCCCATCCGCCGGCTCGTTCTGGCCCTAATCCCCTCCTATGCGTTCGCCAGGACCTCCTCGTCGCCGTTCATCCCTCCATCCCCGATGATCCCCGCCAGAACACCATCGTCGTCATCTTCCCGAGCTTCACCGCCACGTCTCGCTCCTGTTCGCCGCCACCGCCCCTCGGTGAGCATCCCATAAAATTCCCCGCTTTCCCCGCCTCGCGCTGCTACCCTCTGCCGCGCCGGACGGTCGGCCTCGGCCATCCGATCTACCTCAGCAGATCAGGGCCGTCTAAGTGGAGCCCATGTGGGTGCCCGCATTCCTGCCACGTCGGCGCCACGTTGGTGGCTTCGTCCACCGTGGCGGCTGCGTCAGCTGCCACGCGACGTGATCGTGCCGGGCCGCGGTGGACTGCGTCCATCGTGCACCGCCGACCTATGCACCACTGACCTGTGGGGCCCACCTATCGGCGCCGGTCTCCCATGGTCCGCTGACGCGGTAATTCCTTTTAATCGCGCAATAAATCGTTAAGGAATTGTTTTTATATAGGAAAAACACAGTGAAACTTTGAAAATTCATAAATAATTCATATGAACTCCGATTAATTTCATTCAAATTTCATTAAATCTAGAAAAATGTCAAGAATCTATTGAAAATACTTTTAGCTCATGTTTCAGTGGTCACATGTATTGTTTTTAATTGTTTGTGCTTTGGTTGCTTTAGAAACTGACGTGTCCCGTGTACTACAAAGTCGTTGCTTTGTTCGCAGAGCCGGAGCAAGGCAAGTTACAATGTGTTCTTAATTATTTTGCACCTAATTTATACCAAATGCTTTGTTTTATTTAAATAACATTGCATGTTTTTTATTTCATGTAGCTTGGGAATATAACCTATAGGTGTTTAGAAGAATGCCTTAATTTGGTGACCCCATTATTTTGTAACTTGGGTAATAATATGACTAGAGGATATTTCTAGGATGCTTAGTCATGATTGGAATCAATTAGCTCACCTTGGGAATAAATACTCATTATTATATTTATTACTCGACTTTATGTCGGGAGGATGGAACTTTAGATATGGTTACTTATACAAATGAAATATGACCTTAACGGTAGGCTATGGTTGCATGGTTGTGATAGTCGCACTCATGGCAATTAAGGATCGGTTCGCAGGAACCCCTTGAGCAGTTATTCGTATATATTACAAGTTAGAGTGGGCAACGGCTGGGCTTGTAGCGTAGCTTCTCCGTCTCCTAGACATTGTTGGTGAGAATGGGCTTGATGGAGTTGGGTCGGTTCGGGTTGGGGTTGATCGGCTTCTGGATCTATTGTGGTGCAAGGGGGATAGGCTGGCTGATACGGTGTGCCCTGTCGGCAGGTGCAATCTCAGCGTGGTGTGGATGGTTGGGGAAGAGTTGCGTGAACGGTCCTGTCGTAGCCTCTCATAGGGTGTTGTGGTGATACACCGGCACCCGGGAATGTATGTGGGGCTGTGTCTTGTGTGTACAGTTGTACACCTCTGGCTAGAGTTAAAATCTATTCGAATAGCCGCGCCCGCGGATATGGACGTTTGGTCAAGACTCACCTTGATTAGTCCCACATTTATAAATTAACTTAAAATATGTTGTAGGGATAGGATGGATGGTTGGGCTGGTCAATTTGGCGTACCGTTGATCGCCGATGGATTAATATTGATTAATTAATAATTTTTTTTATCCATTTGCGAACTAGTATTGATTGCAACTGCTTTTACGCAAATGAACCCTGAGCCTATCTTTGTCTCTCGTGCATTGTGCATAATTGTGGGTGTGACTTATTGAGTACCGTGGGTGATACTCAGCCTTACTCCGTTTCCCTCTCTTCAAGATGGAGTATCTTTCCGCGAGGATCATTAGGAGGATTAGGCTAGATCCGCCGTTGAGCTGTTTGTGAAATAAAAGCCTCCGTGTGGCTAGTTGTTTGTAGTCTTTTATTATCGTTTCTCGCTGTATTTATGTAAGATAATTTTTATTCTGTTTGTAAGACGCACTCTATATGACAATTTGGTATTGTGTACCCTGTCTTTCCTGAACAGAAATTTAATATATAAAAATATTTAAAATTCTAATTATGAATTTGTAGGCGTTACATGTAGCGTAGAGGTGGTCCCGTGCGGGGTCGTGCCCACGCGCGGGCTGGTCGTAGGCGGAGCCGAACCTGGTGCCGAGGGTGTGGCTCGGCGCCCGCGCATGAGGGGGCCGGTCCAAGTCCACGCGGGGGTGGGCCTCGATGTGGAAGTCAAGCGGCGCATCCGGGGTCGGCACAGAGGCCGTGGCGCGTGGCGCCGGCACGGCGAACGCCCGAGTCGGTGGGTGCGGAGCCCACTCAGGGCCACGACAGCGCGAGGTTCTCGCGGGAGCGGAGGTTTGCTCGGATCCGCAAGCAGGGGCGGTGGCGAGCATGTCTGCGGCCGCTCGGAGAGGGCCTGCATGCGCGTGTGCATGCGTACGTGCATGGCTGCGCCCCTGCATGCGTCGTGCGGCCGCTTGCTCGCAGGCACTCAGCCCTACCGTGCACGCTATGCATGCTGTACTACCATGCACGCTGTACTAGTATGCACGTAGCATGCAGTGCCATGCATGCACGTACCTGCGTTACTAAGACAACAATAGCACGTCACACTCGTGGATGGAGGCGGCGCCCTGGCCGTGAAGGTGAGGGCTGTGCGACAGACACGCGGAGGTCCGCGGTTGCCTCGCTGGTGAGTTTGGCGCCACGGCCGCGAAGTCAAGTTTTCACGTGCGTGGGAGCTGCCCGGTCTAGGGAGCACGTGTGCAGTGTCGCGTGAAGCGGCTGCTAGCCTTACGAGCCTCTGAGCCGGCTGGCTCGCGGCGAACACGCCCGTGCGCAGAGATGGCCACGGAAGCCGCCCGTACGTAGGGGTTGCCTGCCGCGGAAAAAAATTGGGTGGGCGATGGGTGCAGCGACGCGCGCGTGCGCCCTCCTGCCCGATGGACGCCACATGGACCAAGACGCAATCACACGGCAGCCGTGAACGACGTCCCGACGGGCTCCAAATCGGCAAACGACGGCTCGGCTCCGCTCTTTCGTTCCCATCCCAATCCAACTCCGATGCCACCGTCGCCCGTAACTGCTGCCTGTGCTGCCTACGCCCTCGCCATCCGCCTACGACCTCGCCGGCGCCGCCTACGTCGCCGAGGCTTGAGCCTCTTTCCTGGGCCCCCTCCTGTACTATACCTGCGCCGATCTATTGGCATACGCCGTCGCCTGAGCCTCTTCCCGGGCGCCCTCGCCGTCTTTGGATCAGGTAGGTTTCATCCGGCATCTCCTGCTTATTCCTGTCTTGAACTGTATCTGTGTCCATCCTAATGGCTGTAGTAGCGACTGCCTGTAAAATTGCATGCAGTTTGGATACTCTGGGACATTGGAGCGGCATGAATTTACAAGAAACAGAGAGATGTCGACAATTATATGGATGCCTTCAAGAACTATGGATGCCTTGAAGAACTGAAAGTGTATATCAGTGTTGATGTATTGAACTGTATCTATGTGTGATAATTGTGGTTCACAAGAATAATGTAAAATGTGATTATTATTTGAAATATATATGGATGTTTTGAATCAGCAGTGGAATGGATGTCTTAAATAATATGATTGTTTCTCTGAACAAGCTCCTATTCAGAGCAAAGCCAACAAACTGTACATGTTTCATTTCATCAGGTCCCTTGACAGAAAAAGAGCACAGTTACATAGATTCTTGATTTTGCATCCCATCAAAATGTAACTTCCTAACAGTAGTTTGCAGTGTAGCATCTTGATCAACTCCCGTTAAGAGGCTTGTGTATCCTCTTAGTATATATGGAGCAGCCATTGCAGAAGGATCTGCAATTAAATTGAAGTGTGGCATTGTGGAATTAGCATATCCACCTTGCACGAAAGGAGCAGCTATGGCTGAAGATGGCCCAACATTAAAATCCTGTGTCATAGCATAAGAAAGTGTTCACAAATCATGCTTGTAAGGGAATAAATTATGAAAATAGGTAATGTCTTACAGTCAGTTGCTTTGGATCAGTGTGTTCATCTCTTGTTCCTACATCATTATTTTCCAGATCTTCACCTTTCTTCTGAGCACCCTTCTTCTTCTTCCCTGCCTTCTTGTCGACAACATTTTTGTAACGTGTATTCTTTGGACCTTTTATTACTTGAGGAATTTTAAATGAAATTACACCATTTAATGGTTCTCGGACACATTCATTTGGAATTGAAGGAACCTCGTTGGATTTTTTATGCATCTCGCTTAGATAAGTATCAGCTTCCAAGTTCAAGTCATGTATGGCTTTCTGCAATTTATCAAGAAGTTCTTTTGATGGCGAACACTTCAATGCAAGAGATGTGGCCTGTCGAGATATAAGTGCTGCCTGTGTTTTCAAATCTCCCTTATCAGTTCCTTGTTTCTCAATATAAAATCCAGTTTTCGCATATTTTGTCCATCTAGGCAGTATATATTGCAGTGGCAGATTGTATACTCCATTCATATTGAAGACTCTAAGAGCATGCTTGCACAATAAACCTGTAAGATATAGTTGCCAATTTAAACAACCTATATTACAGGTTACAATGTATAAATTGAATTGCAATAGTATACATACCTATTGATTCAAACATCCGGCAAGAGCATGTAATGGTGGAATCTTCAGTGTTGAATACTACTGTTGCTCCACGATCAGATTGCATATACTTAACAAAGAATATCAAGTTTGTCCCCGCAGCTTCCAACAATTCACAAGACAATGTAAACTGTCTTTTAAATTCTTCCTCAAACTCTGAATACATTCTCCTTGTATATGATTCAGCTGCAGTTTTCAACATAGGTAGGTTTGGAATGTATGTAACTGGGTTCTTTCGGAGTGACTTAAAATCAGCATCCAACTTATTTGCACGGAGACTAACTACAACCTTCTCACATTCTACAAGGAGTTCCGAAAGACTGAGTTTTCTACGAAATCTTTTCTTGAAGACATTATTCATACTTTCACTCCTTTGGGTCGAGTTCATGTTTGCTGTAAAAGAGTCACGATATACCGCAGCCCACTTTGCCCTCAAAGCATATAGGTTTGCCATCCATGAGTTATTCTCAAGCTTGTATTTATCCAACAATTCATGCCATTTCTCTATGAAGTAAGTCTCTGATCTGTCTTCGTACACACATTTTTTGAAATCTGGTAGGACGGGGAGAGGTTGGTGCCGAAGAGGCGCCGGTAGCTATGGAGGTGGCCGGCGCCTGTGCCCGGGGGGACGGTTGCGAAGGAAGCTGTGTGGAGCCGGAGCTCAACATGGAGGCGGGGCAGCCCCGGCAGCCGGAGCTCAACGCGGAGGGGGCCGGCGTCTGCTCGAGGAACGGCGGCGGAGCCAGCCTCACCCGACAGCCACGGCGCGGTGTGTGCTCGCAGGGCTGAGAAGAGGAGCGGAGCCGGAATGGTCGCGGTGGCCGGTTAGTCATTGTGCCGATGAGCCTGCGGCCTGCCGCCGCCGCGCTCGGGGTCCGGTTAGCCGCCGTTGGGAGCACGGAGGCCGGTCGACCGGAGTCGGGCGCACTGACGCTCGTTGTCCGGAGCCAGGCGCGCGAGGCTCGTTGGCCGCCGTCTGGCTTGCGGGGCCGGTCTCGTGCGACAGCAGCTGCTGTGTGTGAGCGGCCTAGGGGCGGGTGACCGCGCGGTGAATGTTTCGCGTGCGAGCTTGAGTGGCCAGCTTGGCTTGTGCAAAAATTGACCCCGAGCTCACCCGCACTTCCTGCAAGCATGGCTAGAGAGGAAAACACTGGTATCACATGCATGAGCATAGGGTCACTGGGTTAGAGTAGAAAAATTCAAGGGCCAAAGCCATATATCCGGAGGACAACACGAGGTGCGTTGCCTTCCTTTCAAAGCCCTTAAACCCGGGAGACAGTATACTGCCAACCATGACACAACAACGTGGGTCTTGTATAGAAGGCCAAACGGGCTGCCCGGCCCGGCCCGGCTCTAGCACGATAGTAGCACGGTACTATGCGGCACGGCACTATTAGGCACGGTGGCCTGATCATGCCGTGCCTTGCCGGCATGCCGTGTCTGTTTCTTGGCCCAGGCACGGACCTACGGCCCCAAAACCGTGCCATGCCGGCCCGACGGCCCACCAGGCCCGTCGGGCTTAGTGCTAGCCTAGGCACTAAAAGCATCAACCACTCAATCAGCGCAGCATAAGTTCAAAAATTTGAATTATTCAATAGAATTCACAGATTCAAAAAGTTCTCAATAGATCACATCACATCCAGAAATCATCAAATACTTGAACAATTTCAACAGATCATATCACATATTAACTTTAACATAACTTTCATAGATCACATCACAGACATACAAGAACATAGACCACAGAGACAATTTTTTTAAGTTTGAGCTGGTGCAATGGCTGTCTCATTAAAAACCTATCTAGGTAAAACTCACACCTCGTGAGAAACCCTAGATAGGAAAAAAGAGTATAGCCCAGCTCAATCAATTCAAATAGTTCATCATTATTGCAATACAGTTCCATTATAGGTTACACATTTGAATCATGTTCAAGATACAAGTTTTCAAAACTAGCTTCAAGTTCCTTGTCCTCCACCATGTGCTGCAGTCTTGCTGCTCCAGCCTCCTAATCCTTGATGCAGGAGGGCATCTCCACCATCTCAGGGCTCAGCCGACACCGCCGCTCCTCGATGATCCTGCCAGTTGTACTAAAAGTAGATTATGAAGATATGGTAGAAACAGGCACAGTCAAAACATCTTTAACTAAAATTGAAAGAACTGGGTATGTAAGTTTGTGCTCATGCCACTAGTTCAAGATGTTGAAGCTATCATCATGGTGATTGATAGTGTCACTGTCTAAGTAGGAAGAGAGTTCAGAACAACCAATACCAGCTGCTCCAATGCTTGCTGCATACAGCAAGGCACTAGCAGAAGTTCTTCTAGACAGAGTAGGGGTGGGGGTGCAGAAAGAACTCAAAGATGACCAGGACCAAGTCCAAAGTCAAGTGTATCATCACCAACACCATCAGAAAAAATGTCATCTCAAGCACTTTTGCTTACCAGAACTAGAGGGCTGTGAAGGCCTTTGCAACTTAACTACACCAAATTTGTCATCATACCTCTTAAAGATAGTATGTGGGCACCCTGGAAGTGCATTATGGAGAGTAATTATTATGACAACGTGAAATATCTAGATGAATGGGATCTCGAATCAAAACCAAATAAGTACGGTAATCATCCATCCTCATCGCAGCCTTGCCATAATATTTACCCAATCACAATACAATTCCAACGCGCCGAATTCAGAAATAAAGAGATATTTGGAGAGTTGATTCACCAGTCCGAAACGGCGAAGTATGCCCGTCAAACCACACGAAGGTGGCGACTAAACACGATACACACTTCTGGGGACATGGTCTACGGTTGAACCAACATCCATGCATCTCATCATTTCTAAATTCATACTCATATTCAGCTAGTCCCCAGGAAAGCGACTAACTTCAACTTTCATCGCAAGCAATTGATAAACATCACAAGTACTCTAAATATGGATAAACGAGCAGCAGGGTTATATATATTACATAGAGGGCTCACACCCTAATTCATCACAAAGTAACCCAAACGATAACAGCGGAAAATATAAACATAAAAGATAAAATCAGTGGTGCCATTACCCAACCACAGGGCAACCGACTAGGGATAGAGCATAACTTCGACTACATATTATCCTCGCCACCCTCGGTGGGATAATAGTAGACCACGCCAGTGTCGTCGATATCCTCACCTGAAAGATATGCAGCGTGAGTATAACAAGTACTCAGCTAGACTTATACAATAATAATAGAACAAATGAGTAATGCTAGTCTCTACATCAAGGAGTATGGCTATGTCGATCTGATTTTGCATAAAGCTGATTTTATTGAGCAAGTACTACATTTAAAACATGAGCAATTGCGAAATAGCTCAATCTGAAAATTTAGGACAGCAAGCCTATAGTTCTGAAATGGAAATAAAAGTAAGCACAATCCCATGCTCTAACATCATCCATGGGCCACCATTGCCCAAATATATATGCTACACAAGCATACCATTTTTCATGACTAAAACCAAGTCATATATAACATCAAAACTTCTTATATAAACCCATCCATCCATGACTATCCTAAGTCATGATATAACCACATAATTCTATAATCACATATCCCAAGTTTGATGCTAACATGAGTGAGGAACATATCAAGCGGTCATCCGTAACCATGGACACGGCTATTCGAATAGTTCTTACTCTGATCAGAGGTGTACAACTTTACCCACACGATGTGATAGAAGCCAAACGGCTACACTCTAGTTTGATCCGTACTCGTCGGTACCCACACTCTACACATTGAGTGCAGACTAGAGGTCACAACAAAACCTTTCCCATGCTTAGCCCTAACCACCTAAACCACGTCTGGGCCCCCGACGACTTAGTCCCACACACAGGGTGACTAAGGCGGGCTCGCCGTCGCGGGAGGCATCTCTGTCCCTAACCAGGCGCGCTCGAGGTCCTCCAAAGGAATACCCTTCCTCACGACTGACGGACGGGCGTAGATGGCCACAGCCTCCCGTGCTACTGAGTTAAGCTGTCACATTCCCGGAGTGTGGAAGTACGTAGGGTGCTTGAATAGATGTCAACATGTTCGGTCCTTAACGACCCAGACGGAGCTACATGCATCGGGGAAACACCATCCCGTTATCGCCCTATCATCCGTCCAAGTCAAACATATTATTAATTATGAATCAGAAGTTATTCTTTTCAGATTTTAACCCATCCATCTGTATTAAACTAGTTTTAAACCGATAGCTCCATCTATCGGATTTTTCTAAGTCTAGAATTAAGCATGGCTAAGCATTCGGTAAAATAAAGGTATCCCAAAGTCCTTAACTAGGGGTGACAAGGTAAAAGTATGGTATCAGCAATCAAGGAATGGAAATGCATACAATTGGGTAATATTGACTACCAGTTTTTCCATTTTAAATAGACCGAAACATGCATATAGATATTGCTTTCGCAAACAAAACAATTTATTGAAAGTATAGGTTCAATATGCTTAGATGCTTGCCTTGCTGCAGCGAGTGGTCACACTCAACTTCTGGTTCTTGCTCCTCGTACTCCGAATTGTCTGAATCTACCGATAAAAGGCGAATATACAAATAAGAATCCAATAAACATGCCTATGCAAAAATGATCAATTAATTATGAGATAAATACAGTAGGTAGGGCATATTCTAACAAGATTTTAGGAGGAAGAACCAAGTCATTTGCATCTCTGGATTGGGAGATACAAAAATAACAAGCGAGGAAGGCTGAAAATGGCAGTTTTGTAATTATTTAGATTGTAGCCTTAAGTTATTACATTTGACTGACATTTTCTATTAAGATTTCAAGAAGTCATGTATTTTTATATAAAAGAGCACAACCTACTGGTTCCAACAAAATTTGGTTCACTGAAATTTGATTTAAAATGATTTAGTTGTGAATTTTATAAGTTTATCAAAAAGAAGGATTAGAAATTACTTAGGCCTATTTTGGGAAGGTAGTTTTGTCAAATACAAATTGTCCACAGTAAGGTTACAGTTTTATGAGTTAAACAAAAGTGGTTTCACATTTTTAGCAATTAGGATGAATTTCCTAGAAATTTAGAAACTTCTAGGTTATAAAGTGTATATAAAAGATATTTCCATTTTTAGAGAAAAATCCTACACAGAAGTTCTCACTTTTTATTTTACAAAATTAAAGAGAACATTTTTATGAATCCATAGAAATTTGGTTCACCTCAAAAGGAGTTATAATGGGTTTTATAGAAATATTTCAAGTTCTTAAGCACAAAATAGGTTATTTTTGCTTCATATTATTTTATGGATATTTTCTGTACAGAAGTGGTATTATTTTATCTCACAGCATTAAAGTTCACCAAATTACAGAACTAACAAAATTGGTTTCACTCAAAAAGGAGTTAAAAAGGCAAAGTTATGGATTTCTGAAGTTTGCATATTTTTCTGTTGTAAAATAAATCGGTTGTCTTTTCTTTTCTTTTTCTTATTTCTCTCCAGCCTGGCCCACACGCCAGCGAGCCAGAGCAGGAGAGGTGCAAGCAGAGCAGAGGTGGCAAGCTTCTCAGTGGCGGCGATGGCGATGGCTGCGTCGGCTGCAGTCGGGGCCAAAAGAGAAAAGGAAGAGGAGTTCACGGCGAACACATCGGTGCAAGCCCAATGGTCGGCGGTGAACTGTAGCTGGCCGGCGACGATGATAAGTGGCGATTATGTTCGGGTTGGCGAGGCCGACTAGGCTACGGTCGGTTTCTAGCCAAACCAAAGCATGTTTTAGTGTCTAAGGAGTAACAGGGTGCTTACCGAGGGTTGTGCTGGTCTTGGCGAGGCTGGGACAGCAACGGCGACGGTGGAAGTAGTCCAGCGGCGGCGAAATCCTTTGGGCTCGCGTCGTCGGCCTTCTCCCGGGGTAGTGCGATGAAACCGAGTTGCCGAAAAGGTTAGAGACCTCGTGGAGATGGGCTCAGTGCAAGGAATCGGATGGAGGCTCACCAGAGAGGATGAAACGGCGGTGGCGGAGCTCGGCCGGAGACGAGGAAGACGACGGCCGATCTCGGGACTTGGGGCTTCGCAGTCCAATTCCTTCGGGCTCTGAGGTCCTAGGGTTGAGGCGACGCTGGCGGCGAGGTGCTTCGGGCTGGGATCGCCGGAGCTTGCCGGAACAGCGACAACCCGAGCGGCGGCAGTTCGGTAGCGCAGAGAGCAGGGACGGTGGCGGCACAGCAACTTCGGCCAGCGATCCTAGGGCGGCCAAGTACAAAAATGGAACAATTAAAACTTGTAGATCACGTTCCCGGGGTCAAGAAGGGATGGAACTCACCGGATCTAACTTGGGCTCAACCGAACACCTTCGGCAGAGGAGAAGATGGGCTTGCCGGCGGTGATCCTTGAGGTCTCCGTCGGTTTTCTCGGTGGGAACGTGAAGAGGTGGAGGAGGAGACTTGGCTAGCGTGTTTTGAGGTGAAAATGTCGAGGTTTCCCAAAGGTGTGCTTAACTCTGTGTCTCTGTGTGCTGTGAGGGAGAAGAAGAACAGGGTGCTGACACGTTGGCTCATGCAAGTGCTGAGCTGCTCCATTCCACAGTGTCCAGGGTGGGTCCCACATGTAAGACAACACTTTTCTACACATATTTGGCTAGATTTAGTCTATGACTTGTGGGCCCTTGTAGTGAAAACCTATGGAGAGGAGAGGGGTGTGGGTAGCAATCTTGGTGAAACACACTGTCCCATGCTGTGGTAAGGCTGACAAGTGGGCCAGGGTCCTGTGGGTCCCACTGGTCAGTGACTTGAGAGAGGAGAAAACTCTAGAGACTAAGTCTGGAAAAGTGTACTAGATAGCTGTCTTGCATCTGTGATCTCAGCAGGTTACCAAGGGGTATAATTCATGGAAAAATTATTGGAGGTAGAGAAAGATGTGTTTAACCTGCTGACCAAATTTCAGGGTTAGAAGTGGTCTGGTTCATCTTTGGTGAAAAAGCAAATTAGGCATACTGATCCAGTTTTTCTACAGTGTGATTTATGTCCCTAGGGCTTTGCTCCTATTATTTTATGTGACTTCTTTGGGAATTAAATTGATCCAAAATTACTGGTGGTAGGGTTCTTGTTGACACACCTGCTGGTAGAATTGCACTACCTAATTAATCTTCATTTTTATTTGGTGAATTTTAGAAGCAAACCAATTTATTTCAGCTAGCTTCCTAGTTTTGCTGGTTTGAGGGATTTCATTGAAGCATTTATTGAAGTGATAAAATTATGTAAAATTTACAGTGGATTAATTAGGTGATATAGTGCTTACAGGAAGTTTTCCATGATTTTATGTGCAACCAAACATCTTTAGAAATTCCGTAGACTATACAAATACCTAGGTCAAGGGAAAGGACCCAAGCTGGAACTTGTTTGAATTTTTAAGGGGTCTAAACTAATGAAATAAATTCTGGAAAAATTATATTAATTCATGATAAATAAGCTAGTATTTGAATAAATTATTTCCCACATATGTTTCTGTACAACTTGATGCACTTTTTGGTAATGTTTGGTTTTTGCCGATTAGGGTTTATTTATGGAGAGTTTAAAATATTGCACTTAAATTTTGCAAGAAGTGATAATACAACAATTTGAATTGTGCACTCTAATGATAGTAGGGCATAATACTAATTGCCTGAAATTAAATCTAGGGCTGTGACATAGTAGAAAGTTGAGCTCTTACCTCAGTGAAGTAAGCTGAATAATCAGTACTAGTGAGGTTAGATAACAACCTAAGCATATTGCTAAAACCTTTCAACTTAGCTCTAGGATCCAAGATAAATGCAACAGAATAAAGCAATGGAATGTCCCTCCAGTACTTAAGATAGTAGTCATTCATAGGCATAACCACATGTCTAAGCAATCTATCATTTTCATAAGTCTTTAGGTGCTTAGATATCAGAATAAGATGATGCAACATTAGTGGAAATATAGGATAATAGACACCAGATAGTGCAATAGTTGAATCATAAAACAGTTCAAGAAATAATAAAACTTTCTCTGCAACATACCAATGATCTTCTGTCAAAAGTAAAGGCTCATCTTCACCCCTGGGATAGTGAGTCTCAATGAACACACCAAAAGTCTGCTTGTAAGGGACTAGGTGCTTAAGCATGAGGTATGTAGAGTTCCACCTCACATTCATGTCCAATTCAAACTTTCTTGGCCTCACATTAACAGCAATGCAATACCTCTTAAATGCAGCAATGCGCTGGTTAGAAGAGTTTAAGAAACAAATTACAGCTCTAAATGCTTCAAGGTATTTCTTAATCTCAAACAAGGCAGACTTTACAATCAGGTTAATAATGTGACAAGCACAATGCTGATGCAAGAACAGATCACCAACAAAAATAGACAGTGAAGGTGTAAGTTTGTCAATGGCATTAGTATTAGCAGATGCATTGTCTAAAGTAACAAAGATCACCTTTGCACATAAACTATACTCCTCAAGCATAGAAGTCTCACGATCAGCAATGTTCTGACCAGAGTGGGATTCATCAATGAGCCTCATACCAATGATCCTCTTCTCTAATTGCCAATCAGAACTAATATAATGAGCAACCACACTAAGGTAGTCTTCCTTAGCATTACCAGACCAAATATCAGATGTAATAGCAACAGAAGAAACACTAGAGCTTAAAGACTCTATAAGCTTACCACGGCAATCATTAAAGTATTTCACAAAATCTCTAGTGGTGGTTTGCCTCGAGATAGAAGCAAACCTAGGATTATGTGCAACCTTAATGTACTCCTCAAATGCATCAGATTGACCAAAACAGAGAGGAAGATCTAGTCTAGCAATCAAACGACAAAGCTGTATACGTGCAACAGCAGGACTGTACTCCCAGTGACGAACATTACCATCTGAATCGAACTTAAGCAAAGACTAAGACACGTGAGACTTTTCCTTTCTCGCTTGGCATTTATCAACATGCCGCAAGAGATGGCCAGTGCCACCAGAGGATAAGGGAGAGTACTGATTGCCACAATGAATGCACTTGGCGCCAACCCTTACTTTCTTACCGTTGATTACCTTGAAGATCTTCTCGAAATCATTCTAGGCTTCAGAGGTGGATGGACGGGTCCTCTTGTTGCCCCCTATGCTCACGGTCTCTGGATCGGCCGCCGTAGCAGCAGTTGCAGCACCAGCCCCATCATCGCCAACAAGGTCGATGGGATTAGCTGCGCTGCCGCCGAACAGCTCATCCCGTCTATCACCGTGGTCACTCTCATCATCTCCAGTCTGGCCCATCATCCGAAGATCATCGTTGATGGAGTGCCCCTGGTACTTGTTGGCGTCGTCCTGCTCGAGCCCATCCATCCTAGAACCGGAGCACCAGAGGGGGTCCTCTGGTTCCTCAACGGCTGCGCGAGGTGGACAAACAACAGCTCCGGCCTAGCCCTCTGGTTCCTCAATGGCTGCGCGAACAAGAAGAAGAAAGAGAGGAAGTCAGGAAGAGCAAGAACTCATGAATAGAAGAACACATGAATAGATCTAGGGTTAGGGTTTGGGGTCCGAGCACTTACCTGCAAAACCGGAGCACCAGAAGCGCTGGCGAGGTCGACGAGTCACGGATCTAGGAGATGACGAGATGGAGACTAGGGATTAGGGACGGATTCGAGGATCTGTTCACCAGAGATTAGGAGAGAAGGAGAGGAAGTAGAGAGGGAGAAGACGAGAGGAACTCTGGCAAAGTGTGCTGTGCCGGCCGGCAGTGGCGTAGAGGCGGAGAGCCACTGCCGGAGATGGAGAAGACGGGAGGAGCTCTGGATCTAGAGCGGCGCGAGCGAGGAGAGGCGAGAGGGAGAGGCGGAAGTAGCTCTGACGGAGTGTGCCGTGCTGGCCTGCGGCGGCGCTGAGGCGGAGAGCCGCTGCCAGCGAGGGAGAAGACAGGAGGGGCTCTAGATCTAGAGCAGTGAGCGGCAGAGCGAGGGGGCGAGGCGATGCTAGGGTTTGGGGAGGGGGGGGGTCGGGACTTGGGAGCGGGGAGCCGGTGACACCGGCTTATATAGTCTCGGCCCCCCTCGGCCTCCAACGGCTAGCAAGCCAGGGCCGTTGGCAGGCCAGCCAATGGCTACCTTGGCAGGCCAGGCTGGGGAGCCGGGCCACCATCGTGCCGGCCCAAAAATTGGGCCATTCCCGGGCCGGCACTATGGGCCGGATTGGTGGCCCAGGCACTGCCCGATGGATAGGGCCAGGTCGGCATGGGCACTATTTACATCGGGCCGTGTCGTGTTCGGACCGGGCTTTTTTGGGCTGTGCCTTGGGCCACCTAATGGGCTTGGCCCATCTGGCCAACTATAGGGTCTTGTTCCCTTTTTGCTGCACAGGGCTCAAGGTCCCGTAAAAACCGGATCTAGCCAGACTTTTCTTGTGACGTGGGGCCCGGCTCATCCTTGGGGCGTGTGGGGGCACGCAGGCGCCCATCACGTGCTACGGGTATGGCGAGTAGGCGATGATGGTTGGCTATGGGCGCAACTTGTGGTGGTGTTAAGAGGGAGCCGGCGTGTGCAATGGTTTGGGCGGCCTGGCCAGCAACTCGTGTTGACGCAGGACCGGCTGTTCAGCTGCGTTGGCGGGCCGTCGTCACCCGCGGCACACGGTGGTGTTGCCGAAGGCGCATCTGCCCGTATAGGGGGATAGCGGACCGGTGGGCTGCTCGATGAGGCACCGCAGGTGGTCAGCTGTAGAGCCGGCAGCGCCCTCCTGGCTAGGGAGATGGCTGGCCAGAAGCTCGATGCAATCGGCGGCGAGAACTGGCGGGGTGCGCAATAGTATTGGAGCTGGCACACCATGAGGCCGGTGCCGTCCCTCCCGTTGACGGGGTAGCGGATCGATGTCGGTGGCTGCGACCAAGCAAGTGGGCGTGACACAGCATTGCCTCTTGTCTGCACCTGCGTCTTAGCGGCGAACGCCGCTTTGGAACCGCGGTGGCCACACACCCCCTTGCCAGCGTTGCTCCGCCTCTTCTTGCACTTGGCCAAAGGGGCTGGAAGCCCATAACCTACATAAGACAAGAAACAGAGAGCATCTCCACATTCACCCTTCTCCCTTTTTCTTCTTGTTTGTGCCCATAGACGGCGCCAATGTTGTAACATATTGTCCCAACAACATGGCAAGGATTTCCCTCCTCCGGGGAGGGCGCCCTTGCTAGTGCAAGAGTATAGAAGAGGAGAGGAGAGATGAGTGTGGATGGATGGAATGAAAGGGGGGATCCTCTTCATTTGCCCTCGGGGGCTTCTTTTATATTAGATAAACGGAAAGTTACATAATCGCCCCTAGGCTATTTACATGGGAGTAGCATTGCCCAGAGGCGTTTTAGTCCTCTATTACATTATTCAAGACAACACCCTCGGAGTGGGGTTTTACCCCTCAACAAATGGACTATCTATGTACTGAAATAGTCAAAAACATTCACTCGGATCTGTGTGGCATACACATTTGTTCAATCATCAATTAAGATGTGTCACATTAATATCCGTTGATCGGCATTTAAGTTGTACCACGTAAATATTACAGAATAATTTGGAACTAAATTGGATTTCTATTGAAAGTGAACATCGGATTTACATACATTTCATTACCACATTTGTTTGAAGGAACATCGGTATGTCTGGGGCTGTTCTTTTGTAACACCCTAGGAACTACAACAAGCCTAAGATGCCACTAAAACCATATAACTATGCCAAACAATAACATTTTAGCAGCATCTCCACTTAGAAAAAATAACACGGAAGAATCAACATATAGATTTAATATTGTGAGCAAACAATGCACTAACATATATAAACAACCTAATAAAAGATATATAAACCAAGATCAACATATCTAGAGTTTAATTAATCCTAACAGGATAAACTCATCTCTTTTTATCACCACATCACAATTTTAATAAATTAAGTGACTTCATGACATGTAGAAGTACAGCTACTCCCATGCCACAAGCGAGCATGTCACAACAAGCACTTGAAAAGACTGTAAGGGAGTGAGAATAAATCTCAGCAAGCGAACTATTTTAACAAGCTATTTAAACCACATGTTCATTAAGTATCCATTTAATATTTTGACAGAATTAAGAGATACTAACAATACCAAGAACAACTTGTACATATAGAAGTAAAAAGTGACCAGGGTAAATTCAACTATTCCTCGTAATGTATGTATAGATAACTTCCTGCTTGATATGTCAAAACACATCATTCATCTATACAAACTACTAAGGGAACTAACTATGCTACTGCTAGCACATCATTCATGTTTTTAAGCAAGCTTAGGACAATTAACAAGGTTAATAGCTTAAACTTCAATAACTATCCTAGGTACCATTTTAATCTTGTTTAGCATGGCATAGAAATATCTTTTCACTATTCCACTATTTGTAATAAGCCCATTGTTATGAGCTTTTACATGATTGGCATTAATTTCTCATCTATTCTTGCATTCAAATGTCAATACATGTTGAGATACTAGTGAGGGCTAACCCCACTAATAGCAATGTGTTTTACTACCTTACGGGTCAACTGACATTCATGGTTATAAATGAAGTAGGTTATATCAATAATGATTCACATAAGCATGCATTTTATATATAACACACCAATGCATCAAGCAACATAGCCATGACTTAGACATACTAACATCAGAATATTCAAACATTCCAGTAGCCGAAAGACAACATGTTTATCACCACCATGGTATTGCAAAGGGGAAAACCGTGACAAGACCTTTTATGGAATTCGCCCAACAGAAAAGCCACCCACTGAACCACTACTCTCCGGCAGGAACTGATTAGGCGTCTAATAGGGAGACGGTCCAACGCCCAAAACATGGACTTATTGACACAGCCATGGTGGTCTTATTGACACAACCACAAACATGCCCTGGGGCCTCCTGTTGAACTCGCTACATTACGGGTCCAGCCGTTACCCATTCTGGCTTGTGGTTAGTACGGTATTGCTTCACAACAAGTAGTCCGCGAACCGGTCCTTAATTGTCATGAGCATCACTAGAAACAACATCATTCCTTGTGCTCACAACCCACCATCAGTCAAATTTTAGTTGGCATGTTTAATTAAACAGCCACGACCAACTATCGTGAGAATAATAACCAGTATTAATTAACCAGATGAATGAATAGTTTCCTACATAAAATGATGTAGTCTTTCTAAGCATGGCTAAGCAGATCCTACATAATCTAGCTAGATCAGTAAATATTCATCCAGCTAGTTAGTATTATTTATCCAAGGTATCAAGGTAAGATAACAATAACAAAATGACCATAATTATCAAGGAATATTGGATATTAAATAAATACCCATAATAATGTCATTCCAAAACATTTCATGCAATAACGTTGAAATAAAATAATTTTCACAAATGAGATCAACATGCTCAAGGGGATTGTCATGTGACTTGCCTTGTAATAGAAAAGTCTTCGATTAGCCTTCCGAACTCTTCCTTGAACTTCGCGACTTCTGAAACGACGAAGAATATGTGACTATATGCAAAACAAAGAAAAATAATAAGAAACTCCAAATACACAATATATAAAAAGTACATAAACAGGTAGATCATGATTTTAGATGAATTTAGGAAGAAGAACGGGTCGAATCGGGGTTCGGACGGAGAAGTTACGGCCTCTGGAAGTTCGAATTCAGAGAAAATCCGCAAAGAATTCAAAAAGGAATATTCCCTCAGAAAATAATTATCGAGGATTTATTTTTAAATAGGAAATTAGAGTGGGACCCACTGTTATAGACAGGGTTCTCATGGACTAGGTCCATGGACCAAGGGACAGAGGGAAGTGGTGGACTGGCTGAGTTGGCGAGGTGAGGTGGAAGGCCACATGGACAGAAAGGTTAGGTGGCAGCTGACGTCGACTGGCTAGGTCTGATGTGGCTCTAAATTGAGTTAATGAAAAATCAAGGGCTTGGATTTGATCTTGAAGATCGAACGGATGAAATTGCTTTGGGGCTTTGATGGAAATCTAACAGCACGAATTGAATTAGAGGAAATCCGACGACCGAGATTTATTTTAGAGATATGTGCGGGGTCTACCCGGCAGTCATAGGAGAGGATCACCGGTGGGGTCCAACGGTCATCCACAGAGGGGACAGAGCTCCGCTTGTTAGCCTGCCCAGGCGCGGGCGTGCTTGCCCGTGTGCCCATGGCGGTCGTGGCGGAGCAGTGCCGTTCGACGGCACGACGATGAGACAGGGGAGAGCAGCGAGGACTGGCGGCGACACAGCGATGGCCGATGGCACCAGGACGACCGTTAGATGGCGGTGTACGACAATGCCTGGATGGAAGAGGAGGAGAGGGACGCCAGCTCGGGTGTAGAGGTCGATGACGATGATGTCGAGCTGAGAGAAAAAACGATGAGATACCGGAGTGGGGGAGATGCTCACCGTGGCGGCGGGAACGCGGAGGCGACGGTGGCCTCGGCGGCGGCAGCTTGCAGTGGCGAGGGTGGCGGTGATGGGGGCAATTGCATGGCGATGGTGCTGGGCGATAGCATGAAGCGTGGGCGCTAGGGCTGGGGGGGCGAGGAGGCGCGGCTGGCCACTATTTATAGGGGAGGGGGCTAGGGTGGTGGGTGTGGTGGTGCGATGCGGGACTCCGAAGTCCAGGGGTGGCACGGCGGTTTCCGTGGCTGTGGATGAGTGAAGGCGGCGTAGTGCGGTTTGGGCCGGGCTAACTAGGCAGCGGCGGGCCGAGGGCCGAGGCGGCGCGGCCAGTGGCAGGCCAGCCGAGGTAGAGGAGACAGGGTCGGGAGGAGCCCGACTCAGGAGAGAGAGCAAGAGGAAGAAGAAAGGAGGCAAGGAGGAAGAAGAGGAAGAAGAAAGGAGGCAAGGAGGAAGAAGAGGAAGAAGAAAGAAGAAAGAAGAAAAGAAAAAGGAAAAGAGAAAAAGAGGGAAAAGTAAAAAGGAAAGGGGAAAAAAGGAACTTTTCTGAATTTTGCCAAACCTGGAAATTTGGAAAGATCTTGGGATAAAAAGGAATTTTTCTAGAATATTTAGAATATTTTTCATATGGAATTTTGGAACATAAGTATTGGAATATTTCGGTTGTTGGGTTATTTATGAGACTCGACAACTGAGGGTATTTTACGATATTTTGAGAACTTAAGAAATACTCAAAATATCCAGATATTTTGGAAATTGAAAACTCGGTGATATTTTACGGAATCTAGAATTTGGGGAAAGCTTTGGATTAACCGGAATAATTAGAATATTGGAGTCAAAGGAATTTTGGGATAAATCAAATATTCGGAATATTTTGGGAAAAATTGGAACATGCAATATTGGGATATTCTTTTTGGAATCGAACTATTTTGTGAAGGGAGAAAACCAAAGGGATTTAGAATATTTGGGAAATCGGAAAATATTCGGAGGAATTTAGAAAATAGAATATATTTAGTGGGGTTCGGAAAACAAAGGATATTTTCTCGGGTACTAGAAAATTGGCATATTCCCAATACTATAAATATTCAGGGAATAGAGGAGTTGGCGATAATATTTTACGGAGACTGAAATAGGGCGAATCTTGGAAGATTCCTAAGGTCTGGGGTTCATCTTCACAAGTAATTTCAACAGAAAGGAGTTTCTGAGAGTCGAAGAAATATAGGGGATTTGAGGGTTTTGAAATAGAATAAATCCGAGGACTCCGGATTTAGAATTCTGAGGAGACCTTAGGGTTTTCGGGAATGGCACCGAACCCTAAAAGAAGAAGGGAACTAGAGTTCGAGTTGAACAGAGGGATATCGAAGAACTAGAGCGGAAATGACCCGAACAGGGGAAAAGAAAAAGGGATTTGTTTTCCATTAATTTAATTACTGAAATGATCTTTATTACACTTAAATTAATTCTGGAGCTCTGAAAAATCTGAGAAAATTTCAAAGAGTCTATTAAATCATGAGGAATTTACCGGAAGCAAAAACCACCATGAAACAAAGGAAGATTTATCATTATAAATACTTAAATGCTTAAAATATTTTGACAAAACCCTAGTGAATATAAAAGCATCCAAGCTTTTAATTGAAATTTCAACTTGGGATTTTTAATATTGGAGATTTCATATTTCTATTCAAACACTCTCTCAAACAAATTTTCTAGTGTATTTTTGTATTTCCGTTTACCCAAAGTAATTTTTAATTAGGTCGACTTTTAGGGTGTGACATGGCCGAGGGCGGGACGTGAGAAATTTGCATAGTGTAGTGTGCGAGAGGGGCGGAGGACGTGGGGGGGGGGGGAACGGCTCAGTGACCGTGTACGCGTGGTTCGAATCGGGAGCGAGGGCACGGGGGCGCAGGGCGAGGCGCAATCGCACGGTGGGCAGGAGCCGATTCCCTCTGGCCGATTCGGTCAGAGGTTAGGGATAGAGCTGACATGTGGGCCCCAGTCCCACATGTCAGCGGGAGGGGTGAGGGTGAGTCCCGGGGGAGCGCTGGCTAGCGGGTCCTGGTTGGCAGTGGGCGAGGCGTGAGGCACGGGATTGACGGGCGGGGCCCGGCTGGCAGAGAGAGAGGACGTGGGAGGTGCGGGCCGCAGTGCAGGCCAAGCACAGTGATGGGCTGCGGCCCGGGAGAGAAGAAAAATATAAAGAGGGAAAAAGGGAAGCGAAAAAAAAGGAGAAAAAGGAATTCCAGGAGCTTTTTAATTCCAATAACACGTTTTGATTTATTAAAAATACTTCCAATGCTCTAAAAATTCCAGTAAAAATCCTGTTTGTGTATTTTGGCAAGGGGAATACAAGAAAAATACTCCCAGCCATGGTAGATTGATATTTTGTATTATCACTATTAATTAATTCCTCTTGTCTTATTTAAATAATTGCTTTGAGTATTTTCTTGAGTATATTTTATGTGGCTCTAATAAAGGGGGAGAACTCAGGGTGTGACAAACCTACTGCCCTTAAACAGAATCTCGTCCTCGAGATTCGGAAAAGCTGACGAAGAGGTACGGATGGGCGGACTTCAATTCATCCTCTCGCTCACAAGTAGCGTCTTCCTTGGAATGATGGCTCCAGTGTACCTTGTAGAATCTGATCACTCTGCTCCTAGTGTTTCTTTCGTTGACCTCCAAGATTAGGATTAGCCTCTCCACGTAAGTGATGTCCTACTGGATTTTGATCTGTTCTGGATCGGCCTGTTTTGTCGGTACCCTTAGACATTTCTTTAACTGGGACACGTGGAACACATCATGTATGCCTGCCAATGAAGCTAGAAGGTCCAATTGATACGCAACTTGGCCTTTGTGAGCTAGGACCTGGTAGGGTCCGACGAAGTGCGGTGCTAACTTTCCCTTTGTTTGGAACCTGTGTACACCTCAGAGTGGAGTGACACGAAGGTACACGTAGTCTCCTTCCTCAAAGCTTAAGTCTCTGCGGCGGTTGTCGGCATAGTTCTTCTGTCTTAACTGAGCCATCTTCAATCTTTCCTGGACAATAGCCACTTTCTCCTCAGCTTCTTTGAGTGCATCTGTCCCGAATACCAGACGTTCGCCGGTCTGATCCCAGAAGAGGGGTGTACGGCACTTCCTACCATACAAGGCTTCCAATGGTGCCATCTGCAAACTGGCTTGGTAACTGTTGTTGTATGAGAACTCCATGTAGGGAAGACTCTTATCCCAGGTCCCACCGATGTCTAACACGCATGCTCTTAGCATGCCCTCCAATATTTTGTTGACTCTTTCAGTCTACCCGTCCGTTTGTGGATGGTTAGTCGTGTTGAAGTTTAGACGGGTCCCCAATTCTGCTTGTAGCTTTTGCTAGAATTTGGAGGTGAACTGACTACCACGGTTGGATACAATCCTTTTGGGTACCCCGTGTAGATACATTATGCGGGCCATTTAGAGTTTTGCTAGTCTCTTGCCCAAACAGGTCGTGTGCACAGGGATGAAATGGGCGACCTTGGTGAGTTGGTCAACAATCACCCAAATCGAGTCGTATCCTGAGGATGTTCGGGGCAAACTGGTGATGAAATCCATCCCGATCTCTTCCCATTTCCACTCTAGGATCTTGAGCGGTTGTAGAAGTCCTGCAGGCCTCTGGTGTTCTGCTTTGACTCTCTGGCACACATCGCAGAGCACCACAAATTCCGCTATCTCTCATCTCATGCTGGCCCACCAAACTTTGTCTTGAGATCTTGGTACATTTTGGTGCTTCCAGGATGAATGGAGTATTGCGTCTCATGAGCCTCCCGGAGTATCAGATCTTTGTGTTCCTTGTTTTCTAGGATGCATAACCATTTCTCCCATCCAAATGCCCATGACCAAGATGCCCATGACCACAGGCACGGCTATTCGAATAGATTTACTTTGATCAGAGGTGTATAACTGTACCCACAAGACATAGCCCCACACACGTCCCCGTGTGCCGGTGTGTCACCACGACACCCCGTAAGAGGCTGTGACAGGACTGTTCACGCAACCTCTCCCCAACCATCCACACCATGCTGAGGTTGCACCTATCGCCAGGACACCCCACATCGGCCAGGCTACCCCCATTGCGCCACAATGGATCCAGAAGCCGATCAACCCAACCCCGAGCCGACCCAACTCCATCACGCCCATTCTCACCAACGGTGCCTAGGAAAGGGAGAAGAGACGCTACAAGCCTAGCCATTGCCCACACTGGCTTGTGGAATGTACGATTATTTGCCCAAAGGGTTCCCGCGAACCGGTCCTTAACTACCATGAGTGCGACCAACAAAACCATGCACTCACAGCCCACCATTTAGGTCAAATTTTAGTAATTTAACATCAACATATCCAAAGTTCCATTTCCCGACATCGAGTCGAACCATAAATGTAAATTAAAGTATTTAAATCCCCATGTGAGCTAAGGTTTCTAAGCAGGACTAAGTATCCTAACAATAGCCTCTAGTCATATTATTACCCAGCTACAAGGGTGTACAGGTGGAATAAAGTCAGAGCAATTGAAATTGTATTTGTATAGGTCACCCTTCCCACATGAAATGATGAAATAATACATGTTTATTAATTTAAAACAATTAATTGGCAATAAATGGGTACAAAATGATCGAGGAAACGATGCGACTTGCCTTGCTCCGGTTCGGCGAATTCGGCAATGACTTCGTAGTAAACTAGAGGGTTGACAGCGTCGGTTTCTATAGCAAACAACGCACAAACAATTAAAAATAGTACACATGGACACTGAAATAGGGACTGAAAGTATTTTTAATGGATTCTTGGCATTTTTCTAGATTTAATGAAATTTGGATGGGATTAATTGGAGCTCGAATGAATTAGTTATGAATTTTAGAAGTTTTACTATGATTTCACTGTACAAATTAATTATTAATCGATTTATTGCGCCATTAAAAGGGATTATTGCGCCAACGGACCATGGGGAACCGGCGCCGACATGCGGGATCCATGAGTCAGTGGTGCATGAACGTGTGGCGCACGGTGGACGCAGTCCACACGCGTGCGACCACGGGCACAGGCACATGACCGATGGAGAGTGGCGGACGACGATGATCAGAGAGGTTTGGCGGGGACGAGGTTCGGGTAGCCGATGGCGATGGTGTTCCGGTGGCTCAAAGCAATGACGGAGGCGCAAACGAGGTGCGGGAGGACCTGGGAAAGGTGTAGAACGTGTTAGAAGGGAAAAAGACCAAGTGGGTCGATGGAAATCCGCGGTTGACTGCTGGCGGAGAGGCTTACCAAAAGGGATGATGGAGAGGATGGAGTTCCTGCGGGAATCCAAGGTGGCAGACTGTGGAACAAGACGTAGCAGCGTGCGGCGAAGGTAGCGGGCGCAAGAGCAGTAGTTGGCGATTGCTGTAGTGATGGCGACATGTGATTGGAGATAGCGAAGCGCGGCAGTGGTTGGGAGCTCGGCGCGGAGGGGGTTAGGGTATTTGGCAGATGTGGGCAACTGAGGGGAACATGAGGGTGGAGCATGGGGAAGGTTTATATGTACTCGGCTGTGGGAGTTCATGGCCGAGTTGGCCAAATTTCACGAGATTGAGGGTGGCGGCTACGGTTGGTAGTGTGCGCGATTCAACTGCGGTCGTGGGCGAGAGGGGCAGAGAAGGGGGGGGGAACAGGAGGGGACTCGATCCACGTGGTTTGAACTCGGAGCCGAGACACGAGGGAGTGAGAATGGCGAAATCTAACGGATGGGGCGGCTCGATCCCCTCCTTGAGCGGTGATGATATGTCCGAGGAACTGTACTTCATTCAGCCAGAAGTCGCACTTGCTGAACTTGGCATACAGCTGGTGCTCTCTTAACTTCTAGAAATCCAACCGGAGGTGCTGTTCATGTTCTTCTGCTGACTTCAAATAGATGAGGATGTCATCGATGAAAACCACCACAAACTTGTCCATAAACTTCATGAATACTTTGTTCATCAAGTTCATGAAGAAAGCTGGTGCATTCGTTAGTCCAAAAGATATAACAGTGCACTCATACAACCCATACCGAGTGGTGAAGGCCGTCTTCGGGATATCCTCTTCCTGGATCCTTACCTGATGGTATCCTAATCGTAGGTCTATCTTGGAAAAGATGGTGGCTCCCTCCAACTGGTCAAAGAGATCATCAATCCTTGGCAAGGGATACTTGTTCTTGATTGTTACGTCATTTAGTGCGCGATAATCCACGCACATCTGCTTTGTTTTGTCTTTCTTTTCCACAAAGATGACCGGTGCACCCCAGGGTGACGTGCCTGGCTAGATGTAGCCTTTCTGTAGCAGATTGTCAACTTGCTTCTTGACTTCCACCATCTCATTTGGTGCCATTCTATAGGGCCTTTTATATATTGGGGCCGTTCCTGGCACCAGGTCGATTCTAAACTCGATCTCCTTTTTGGTGGCATTCCAGGAAGATCTTTTGGGAAAACATCTGGATACTCCCTTACTATCGGAATATCTTCCAAGTGTCTGGTTTCTTTCCACTTGCTGGCTGTTCCTTGGCTGCAACTTGATTCAAGCTTGCATCCTGACTCTGCGGCATTGGTGACTTAAAGGTAACCACCTTTTCTTCCGGGCTAGTCACCGTGATGGTGTGGTAGGCACAGTTGATCACTCCTTTGTGCCAGGTCAACCAATCCATCCCTAGGATGATATCTAGGTCTTTGGATTCTAGGAGGATGCGATTGGCTAGAAAAGATGATCTTTCGATTTCTAGGTTCACCGAGGGACTATAGTGAGCTGTGGTCATGCGGTTCCCGGGGGTGTGAACCTGTATGGGGATCTTAAGTTCCACTACCTTTATCCCATGTGTCTCCATAAATTTCTTTGATATAAATGAATGCGTTGCATCATAATCAAAAAGTACTATTGTGGGGATTGAGTTCACGAGAAACGTACCCAGTACCACTTTTGGTGCAGCCTGTGCCTCTTTTGCGGAGACATTGTTAACACGCCCCTTGATCATGGGCTGGTTGGCATTGGGGTTCTGGGGAGCTGCAGGCCTGGCGCCAATGCGCTTTGGCTTCGGGCACTTGTCCGCGAAGTGGCCCGGCTCATTGTAGTTGAGGCAAATGAGGGTTTTTCCCCACTATCCTTCCGTGGCTGTCCCTTCTAAGCTGGAACTCCTACTTTGTAACCCTGTCTCCTAGTATATAAGGGGAGGCTGGGTGCCCCCTGAGGGCAGGTTCACAAGAATGGCCATCATACATCCTCAAATGAAATACACCACAACTGGACGTAGGGTATTACCTCATCTCGAGGGCCTGAACCAGTATAAACTCTTTGTGTTCCTTTGCTGTCCACCGAGTTTCGATCCGACGAGTAGCCCTATATTCTTATTGCCAGTGTAAAACATCGACAGTTGGCATGCCAGGTAAGGGCTTCGGCGAGATCAACCTCAACAAACTCGATGGATTCGACAACCCGAACATGATCATGGATAGTAGCCGAACCTAGAGACACGATCATGTTCGGGAGCCTCGACTTCGTCGCTGATAGGTTCGGCAACCTCACCCTGACCGACTCGGACTCGATCCGATCTACCGGGGAACTAGCCGACTCTGCGCCGGTCGGCCCACTCAACACTGTAGCAACCCTCGTCGATTTTTGCTGCGGCAATATTCTACATGCCCGGGTCTCGGGACAACTCTTTCCTTCGGCGTTCGACTCGGACTCGACCTCGAGCCGGCCGAGATCGGGCTAAGAAGGGAGGAGATCGTCAATATTCCGTGTAGACTCGGCAACATCACGGATGTTTCCAATCTACATCTGACATGGCAAAACCAATCCCCTAAGGTCCAACTCAGATATGGCCCAGGGTCGCTCGAGATTGGATATAGGAAGGTTGGAGTCGTGATCACACCAATCAACTACTCGAATTCCGACTCCAAGTCGGACAGAAGTTTGAACAGCAGTTCGGACTGTAGTTTGGTAAGCTTCTTCCTGCCTCGCGAAGTCTTCATGGTGTCCAAGGGCTGTACTCCCACTCAAGAGGCGCGCCGACTATGCAAGCAGCAAGAGGAGGAGGCCCATCGACTACAACAACAACAGGAGGCCGAGGGCGATGCTCGCAATGCTGAGCTACGCAAGGTTGGGCGAACCACTCAGCAACAAATCCTCCAAACTCGAGTCGGCGACCACGACGTCTTTGTCACGCCTCAACAGAACGTTGTGGCTGCTATGACTTTGCTGGATACACTCCAGCTTGGGCCTGATCACGAAGCCACCCTAAGTATCACAAGGATCAAAACCATGATTACCGGTGCTACATGTCAGCAGCACTAGCAGTCGGGCAACACCGTCATACAGACCAACCGGTCGGGTTCTCCAACAGCGGTCTCGTCCACATCAAC
Organism: Oryza meyeriana var. granulata; assembly: GCA_003991445.1. NCBI lineage: Eukaryota > Viridiplantae > Streptophyta > Magnoliopsida > Poales > Poaceae > Oryza > Oryza meyeriana. The sequence continues at coordinate 102,859 of RYFJ01001740.1, read as the reverse complement.
GCGATGCCGGGCGGCTGGCTTCAGTCAGCCGCATGCGGAGTCATGCTAGATGTCTCTCGGCAACCCTAACAACAATAATCGGTAGCGTCCCCAAAACGTCCTCCACGACAACCAAGATCTTCGAAGCTGTCTGCGACGCGACCTCCACTAGGATATCAACGCATGGCACCACGAACGCGAAGGCGACGAGCACCGCTGACTGGAGGATGAGAACGAGCGCTTCGGCCTCCACCATGTGCGGTTTAAACACCGTAATCAGAGCCACAGCCCTCATGCAGATGAAGGTATACCGGCCTTCATCGAGGAGCTACAACAGGTCGACTGGCTGTTGGGTTTCAAGCCTACAGGAATCGAAAAATACGATGGCAAGACCAATCCCGAGTCCTGGCTCACGGTCTATACTCTGGCAATCCGAGCAGCCGGAGGCGATCACAAGGCCATGGCTAACTACCTCCCGGTCGCCCTGGCCGACTCGGTGAGGACATGGCCGACAGGGCTCCCAAAGCGGTCAATTGGTTCCTGGGAAGGACTTTGGGAACGCTTCATTGACAATTTCCAGGGGACTTACGAGAGGCCGTCTTTCGAGCACGATCTCTATCAGCTACACCAGAGGAAGAATGAGTCTCTTCGTGAGTTCATCAAAAGGTTTTTCGAGAAGCACAACTCGATCCCAATGATCAAGGACGAGGTCGTCATCGCTGCCTTCCGGAAGGGAGTCAAAGATGCCCCCATTCATCGCCAAGTTCACTCGGAAACCTCCCGCCTCTATCAGGGCTCTCTTCGGCATGGCAAACAAGTATGCCGACTCGGCCGAAGTGGTCACTTAGGCCCTCGATGACAAGAAAGAGCCCAGGCATAAGGACCAGAAACCCAATGATGAGCCAACACAGAACAAATCCAGTAGCCGCAAGCAGAAGTCGGACAACGTGGTGGCCAACGTGGAGCGTACTCGATCGCGACCCCCAAGAAACAATGAATACCAGAAAGTGATGAACGGGCCCTACCCCTTTCATCCCAAGGGCAAGCACGCGGCTAAGGACTGCTTCATGCTCAAGAGGTTTGCTTTAGAGTAGGCTTCAATATCTGGCGCCAACAAGGACAAAGACAAGCCAGATTCAGGCGTAGCCGGTGATTATTAAGATCCCTAGGCTGATCTCAACCATATCTTCGGAGGGCCATCTGCATATGAGTCCAAGAGAAAGCAAAAGCTAACAGCATGTGACGTCAACTCGGTCTCTACAGCAGACGCCCCCCAATATTTGTGTTGGTTAGAGACACCCATCACATTTGACCGCGCAGATCACCTCGATCGGGTTACACACCCAGGACGCTATCCACTCGTCCCAGACCCGGTCGTCAAGAGCATCAAGCCAAAGAAATGATGAGGACATCAACTCCAACGATACGTCCACACCTACGCCGCCGCTTCCTTGCGCTCGTGCCCGTCAGCTTAATTATCAAGTGAGTTTGTTTCTAAGTTTGTCTCCAATCTCCAATTTGTATAGACCATGGAGATCCACACGTGTTGTTGTTGCTCAGGAATAATGGAGGAGATCAACAAGGAAAGGGATTCACGCAGGCTAGATTCGGACTATAGGAAAGCACCAACTTGAGACGGCTACCACAACTTCATACGAACTCCGATTTGAGAGTTCTAGTACTTCACCGTTTGCTCGTCTTCGGAACCCTATCATCACCATTTGTTCTCTTGAATTAAATTTTCATCTTTATTTGCAAATTGAGTTGCTTGTTCATCTTGTTCTTGCTAGTTCTCGATTGCTTACAGGAACAATTACCCTCGTGGTTGGGCTGATCGTGCATCCGTCGAGATTGTGAACAGCCTCTGGAGTTGGTGTAACGATTGCTAAGGCACAACGTCTTTGGACGGTTATAGTCGGATCGCCAACGTTGCTCCATACAATCAACTTATCCTCTCATTGAAAGATAGGGACACCCACGTCCACATCAGGTGGTATCAGAGTTCAAGGTTGCTCGGTGAGAGATTTCTTGTTTCGTAAATTTTTATTACCTACAGTCCAGAAGCCAAAAAAATAGTAGATTAGACTACCGAGGTCCAAGACAATTCGAGCCTTTTACTAGTTCTGCTTAGTTTAAGTTCGTTGATTTTTCTGTTGCATCGTTGTGTCGAGTTGCTGGTCTTAGCGTCTAGTCATTTAGAGTTTCGAGTTCTGTCACGTGTTGGTATCACCGTAGCAGTTGGTGTGTGTAAAAAAAAGAAAAAAAAGGAAAAAAAGAAACAGTGTAACTTTTGCATACGACCTCCGATTGAGGCGTTTCTTGACCTGTTGGAAAGGGAACAGGAAGATAGGGTGGAAAAGAAAGAAGCCCCAAAAATCTAGGGCTTTCAGATCCATGTGAACCTCTAGGCACACGCGCGGCAACTTCGACCCTAAAAAACGTCGTTTAGGCCCTCAAAGCGGGCCCGCAAACCGAGGAAAAATCAAGTTTTTTAGAATCTGCTCAAAATTGCAGGAGCCTTTCACAAGTGATTCTAAGGTTCCCATGCAGACGGCATCCTCTTTCGAGTCCCTGAACTCAGTGTACAACATCATCTAGTTGACTTCTACGTGGTGTACTCGTTTGTGTTCTAGGCTCGCGTCTCTAGTACGGTCTAGCCTAGGACTAGCACGGTGCCAACTTTGTACGATTATTCAACTTGCTTTGACTAACGTGGTTCTAGTATTCCTTTGTTCACTTTCAGCCCTCCTATAGCTCCATCGGTTCGACTATCACTTGACAGGGATTCAGTGACCAAGGCATCAATACACCTTCTCCAGGGGTTTGCTCCAGTCTGACGGTTGCCATCACCTCCTGTTTAGCTTGGTAAGAATTGATAAGAGCTTGTTTGAGCAGGTTGAGAGTGAGGGACTTACACTAGCTACATCCTAGTAGTGTTGAGGAACCTCCTTGTGTATATTTGTCCTTGTTTTCCGTTTTCTTTTCCTAACCATGGCAGGGATTGAAGAACAGAACGAGGGGGTGTCACATTCACCCCGAACTAGGGGAATCATACAACATTTTGCTACCCAAGTGAGGGTGCGCACAGAAGGTCTTGAGGAAGATGTGCGTATCACCAATGAGCGGCTAGCTCATGTGGAGGCTACACAGATCGCGACCAACACCAAGCTCACAGCCCTAGAAGCTTCCATGGGCACCATGAACACTGCCCTTGCTAATATTATGAGGCATCTTGATGAGATCGCCCAAGCACCCTGGGTGGCACCTCCAGTGGTGCCCAATGTTGCTGCTAGCGAATATGGAGTCATGGGCAGTGAGGTGAATGAACATGACTATATTGCTGACTCGGAGGATGATCCGGACCGGTGACGACTTAGATTCAACCGCCACGGCATGGCTCCCAACCGGCCACGCTGTGAGGTACGTGACAATGATGATTCATTTGGTAAGATAAAATTCACTATGCCTCCTTTTGATGGTAAATATGACCCTGATGCTTATCTTTCGTGGGAGTTAGCAGCAGACCAAAAGTTTGCTTGCCATGATATTCCAGAAAATAGGAGGGTTAGGGCTGTTACTAGTGAGTTTACTGATTATGCTTCTATTTGGTGGAGTGAGTACCGTCGTACACATATGAATGCTATGCCACCTAATTGGGATGGTTTGAAATGGATTATGCGTGCTAGATTTGTACCTTCATATTATGCACGTGATTTGTTAAATAAGCTGCAACAATTGAAACAGGATAATAAAAGTGTGGAAGAATATTACTAAGAATTGCAAATAAGCATGTTGTGTTGTGGTTTAGTAGAGGATGAGGAGGCTGCTATCGCTAGATTTTTGGGTGGTTTAGACCGCGAAATTTATGATATTCTTAGCTACAAAGAGTACAATAATATGACTCGATTGTTTCATTATGTTTGTAAAGCTGAAAGAGAAGTGCAAGGACGACGTACACGCACAAGAGCTAACTTTTCTGCAGGGAAAGCTCCATGGACACCTCGGAGCGCCACTGCCCCACCTAGCCGTACAGCTGCACCATCGTCCTCCAATAGTAAACCGCGGCCACCACCTTCTACCACAGTACCACATGCTTCAGAGGCAACCAAAGGGTCCGTGCAAACACCTACCAAGATTGCTTCTTCGGTTGCTTCCACAGGACGAATAAGAGATGTTCAATGCCATTAATGCAAGGGTTTTGGACATTTACGAAGGGACTGCCCCAGCAAATGTGTTCTGGTTATTAAGGAGAATGGTGAGTATTCTTCCGCTAGTTATTTGGATGAGGATGCACTTGCATTGCTTGCAGCTAATGATGCAGGAAGTGAAGATAAGGAACATATTGGTGCTGAAGATGCTGAGCACTATGAGAGTCTTATTGTGCAGCATGTATTGAGTGCACAAATGAGCAAAGTGGAGCAGAACCAGCGGCATAACTTATTTCAGACGAAGTGCGTCGTCAATAAGCGATCCTATCGCACCATTATCAATGGGGGAAGTTGCAGAAATTTGGTAAGTACTGAGATGGTAACTAAGCTCGCGTTGCACTCTAAACCACACCCGCATCCATATTACATTCAGTGGTTCAACAACAGCGGCAGAGTTAAGGTGACACAATTGGTTCGGTTTAATTTTGTGATTGGTTCTTATTGTGATTTTGTTGATTGCGATGTCGTACCTATGCATGCTTGCTCTTTGCTGTTGGGTAGACCTTGGCAATATGATAAAGACACGTTGCATCATGGTAGAACAAATCAATACTCTTTTATGCATAATGAAAAGAAAATTGTGTTACATCCTATGTCTCCTCAAGCTATTTTGAAGGATGAGGTTGCTAGAGTTAATAAAGAAAAAAAATCAAGGGCATGTTAAAAGTGAAAATCAGATTGTAGCAAAGGAACTCGAGCAACATAAGAAGAAAGAATCTAAATCTGAACATGACAAGAAAAATATGATTAAAATGAAAGGTGTTTGTTTGCTCGCTACTAAATCTAATATTGTTAATTTGGATACAAGTAATGCTGTTTGCTATGCATTGGTATGCAAGGAGGCTTTATTCTCATTTGAGGATATACCCTTCTCTTTTCCTCCTGCGGTCACTAACCTTTTGCAAGAGTATGAGGATGTTTTTCCGAAGGAGATTCCACCGGGGCTGCCACCGATTCGTGGGATTGAGCATCAAATCGATCTGATTCCCGGAGCTTCCCTACCCAACCATGCACCATATAGGACCAACCTGGAGGAAACAAAGGAGATTTAGCATCAAGTTCAAGAATTGCTTGACAAGGGGTACGTACGTGAGTCTCTTAGTCCATGTGCTGTTCTGGTGATTTTTGTGCCTAAGAAAGATGGGTCATGGTGCATGTGTGTCGATTGTAGAGCTATTAACAATATTACAATTCGATATCGTCATCCTATTCCTAGGTTAGATGATATGCTTGATGAATTGAGTGGCTCTATCATTTTTTCTAAAGTAGATTTGCGTAGTGGTTACCACCAGATTCGCATGAAATTGGGAGATGAATGGAAAACAACATTTAAAACTAAGTTCGGATTGTATGAGTGATTAGTGATGCCTTTTGGTTTAACTAATGCACCTAGCACTTTCATGAGATTAATTAATGAAGTTTTACGTGCTTTTATTGGTCGCTTTGTGGTGGTATATTTTGATGATATTCTGATATATAGCAAATCTTTAGAGGATCATCTTGATCATTTACGTGCTATTTTTGATGCTTTGCGCGCTGCACGTTTATTTGGTAACCTTGAGAAGTGCAGTTTTTGCACCGATTGAGTCTCGTTTCTTGGCTATGTTGTTACTCCACAGGGGATTGAGGTTGATCAAGCCAAGGTTGAGGCGATTCAGAGTTGGCTGACTCCTAAAACGGTCACACAGGTGCGGAGTTTTCTAGGACTCACGGGATTCTATCGTCGTTTTGTGCGGGATTTCAGTACAATTGCTGCACCATTGAACGAGCTGTCAAAGAAAGGCGTCTAGTTTCAATGGGGGCAACTACAAGAAGACGCTTTCAATATGCTTAAAGACAAATTGACTCATGCACCACTGCTCCAACTTCCTGATTTTGGTAAGACTTTTGAACTTGAGTGTGATGCTAGTGGAGTAGGGATTGGGGGCATGCTGATTCAAGAAGGTAAACCTGTTGCATATTTTAGTGAGAAATTATCTAGGCCTATGCTGAATAACTCTACTTATGATAAAGAATTATATGCTTTAGTTCGATCTTTAAAAACTTGGCAGCATTATTTGTGGCCCAAAGAGTTTGTTATACATTTTGATCATAAATCTTTGAAGCATATTCGTAGTCAAAATAAATTGAACCGTAGACATGCTAAGTGGGTTGAATTTATTGAGTCTTTTCCTTATGTAATCAAACATAAGAACGGAAATGAGAATATCATTGCTGATGCTTTGTCTAGGAGGTATATTTTATTAACACAATTTGACTATAAAATCTTTGGATTAGACACGATTAAGGACCAATATGTGCATGATGCTGATTTTTGAGATGTGTTGTTGCATTGCAAGGATGGAAAGACATGGAATAAATTTGCCCTTAATGATAGGTTTGTGTTTCGAGCTAACAAGCTATGCATTCCAGCAAGCTCCGTTCGTTTGTTGTTGCTACAGGAAGCGCATGGAGGCGGGCTGATGGGGGCATTTTGGAGCAAAGAAGACGGAAGACGTTCTTGCTAGTCATTTCTTTTGGCCAAAGATGAGAAGGGACGTCGAGAGGTTTGTTTCTCGCTGCACTACTTGTCAAAAGGCGAAGTCACAATTAAATCCACATGGTTTATATATGCCTTTACCCGTACCTAGCGTTCCTTGGGAAGACATTTCCATGGACTTTGTGTTGGGATTGCCTAGGACTAGGAAGGGGCGTGATAGCATCTTTGTTGTTGTGGATAGATTTTCTAAAATGGCACACTTCATACCATGTCATAAAATTGATGATGCTACTCATATTGCTGATTTGTTCTTTAGAGAGATTGTTCGCTTACATGGTGTGCCAAATACAATTGTTTCTGATCGTGATACTAAATTTCTTAGTCACTTTTGGAGAGTTTATGGTCTAAATTGGGAACTAAGCTTTTATTTTCTACTACTTGTCATCCTCAAACTGATGGTCAAACTGAAATTGTGAATAGAACTTTGTCTACTATGTTACGGGCAGTTTTGAAGAAGAACACTAAAATGTGGGAAGATTGTTTGCCTCATATTGAATTTGCCTATAATCGTTCGTTGCATTCTACTACAAAAATGTGTCCGTTTGAGATTGTTTATGGGTTGGTGCCTCGCGCTCCAATTGATTTGTTGCCTTTGTCATCTTCTGAAAAATTGAATTTTGATGCTAAGCAACGTGCTGAATTGATGTTAAAACAGCATCAGACCACAAAAGAAAACATACAGCGTATGAATGCTAAGTATAAGATCGCTAGTGATAAAGGTAGAAGGCAATTGATTTTTGAATCCGAAGATTTGGTTTGGTTACATTTGAGGAAGGATAGGTTTCCTGATCTGAGAAAGTCTAAATTAATGTCTAGAGCTGATGGACCTTTTAAAGTGATAGAGAAAATTAATGAGAATGCATATAAGCTTGATCTGCCTGTAGATTTTGGGGTTAGTCCCACATTTAACATTGCAGATTGGAAGCCATATCTGGGTGAAGAAGATGAGCTTGAGTCGAGGACGACTCAAATGCAAGTTGGGGGGGGATGATGAGGACATCAACTCCAACGATACATCCACACCTACGCCGCCGCTTACTTGCTCTCGTGCCCGTCAGCTTAATTATCATGTGAGTTTGTTTCTAAGTTTGTGTCCAATTTGTATAGACCATGGAGATCCACGCGTGTTGTTGTTGCTCAGGAATAATGGAGAAGATCAACAAGGAAAGGGATTCGTGCAGGCTGGATTCGGACTGTAGGACAGCACCAACTTGAGATGGCTGCCACAACTTCATACGAACTCCAATTTGAGAGTTCTAGAACTTCATGGAAAGCTTATCAAGTGTACTTTCCAACGGATCTAGATTCATGTGCATATATGCTTGGAATCGTCCGTAATCATTATTTTAATGATGAGAGGTTTCCTGTTTAAGGTGCTGCATCACCATTTTTAGGCCAAAGGCCCATGTATCAAGTTGGGTCCATTAGTGACGCGTCCTAGGGTTGGAGAATGACCCCAACACCCCTGTGGTTGTCCTCCCATCCTATTAATACCTTTAGAGCTGCCACAAACAGATTAGGTTTTGTTAGATTAAAGTTAGTGTGGCTACTTTACTGTGTAATCCCGTGATCGGATAGATCGCCGGTTTGCTCGTCTTCGGAACCCCATCATCACCGTTTGTTCTCTTGAATTAAACCTTCATCTTTATTTGCAAATTGAGTTGCTTGTTCATCTTGTTCTTGCTAGTTCTCGATTGCTTACAGGAACAATTACCCTCGTGGTTGGGCTGATCGTGCATCCGTCGAGATTGCGAACAGCTTTTGGAGTTGGTGTAACGATTGCTAAGGCACATCTGTGGACGGTTGTAGTCGGATCGCCAACGACGCTCCATACAATTGACTTATTCTCTCATCGAAAGATAGGGACACCCACGTTCACATCAAGAAAGTTCTCATAGATGGAGGTAGCGCTCTCAACATTCTATTCGCCAAGACCCTGGATGAGATGAAGATTTCTCGTTCAGAGCTGCGGCCGAGTACGGCGCCCTTCCACGGGGTAATCCCCGGCCTATCTTCAACACCTATTGGGCAGATAACTTTGCCGATCACCTTCGGCACGTGGGATTACTTCTGCACAGAGAACATCTGCTTTGAGGTTGCCGATTTCGAGACTGGGTACCACATGATACTCGAACGGCCGGCGCTTGCCAAATTCATGGCGGTGCCGCAGTATACCTATATGATGCTCAAGATGCCTAGGCTAGCCGGAGTTCTTTCCCTTCGCAGCGATGTCAAGCAAGCCTTCTCCTGCGACAAGGAGAGCTGTGAGTTGGCTCAATCTCAAGAAGCGGCAGTCGGACGCAACAGCATTCGGCAAGCCGTTATAGCCGAAATCGAGGACAATCAAGTTTCGGCAAAAAAGTAGCAAAGTTGGGAATTTCAGCGAACTCTGACACAAAGAAGATCTCCCTAGACCCTTCCGACCCCTCCAAGACTACTCTAGTGCCCTAAAGACCCGTTTGGTCTACCGAGAATAGATCAGGTGGTGGATTCAACCGCGGGGTGCGAACTTCTCAGCTTTCTCGACTGTTACTTGGGATATCATCAAATTAGCTTGAAGGAAGAGGACTGCCTGAAGACTTCTTTAATCACGCCATTTGGAGCATACTGTTATATCACAATGCCGTTCGGTTTGAAAAACATTGGAGCAATGTATCAACGAGCAATTCAGCGGTGTTTACACACTTAGATCGGGTGCAATGTGGAGGCGTATGTCGATGATGTGGTGATCAAGACAAAGTCCAAAGAAGACCTCATCGCTGACTTGGAGGAAACCTTCCAAAATCTTCGAAGATTCAAGTTGACGTTGAACTCGGAAAAGTGCGCCTTCGGTGTGCCATCCGGAAAGCTACTCGGCTTCATCATATCACATCATGGCATCGAGGCCAATCTAGAGAAAATCAACACTATCATGAACATGGCACCCCCGACTAGCCAGAAGCACGTCCAGAAGCTGACAGGCTGCATGGCGGCACTCAGCCGATTCATCTCCCGACTAGGCGAACGGGGTATGCCTTTTCAAACTACTAAAGAGAGCGGACAATTTTCAATAGACTCCTGAAGCCCAGCAAGCCTTTGAAGACTTCAAGAAATTTCTCACATCACCACCAGTGTTGGCATCACCTATGCCCCAAGAGCCATTAATGTTATATCTGGCTGCAACCACTCAGGTAGTTAGCATAGTGTTGGTGGTCGAGCGATCAGAGCCGGGTCATATACAGAAAATTCAACGGCCAGTCTACTTCATCAGTGAGGTCCTATCCGACTCAAAGATGAGATATCCTCAGGTCTAGAAGCTGTTATATGGTCTACTCATCACTGTTCGAAAACTGGTGCACTATTTCTAGTCGCATCAAGTCACGGTGGCCACATTGTATCCACTCGGTGACGTCCTACACAACCGCGAGGCCACCGGCCGAATTGCTAAATAGGTGCTCGAGTTGATGGTGTTCGACATCACCTTTCAGCCACGGACATCAATTAAATCTCAAGCTCTAGCCGACTTTGTGGCCGAGTGGACAGAAGTTCAAATGACTACAACAACAGACAAGCTAGAGTACTGGATAATGTACTTCGACGGTTCTCTATAGATCGGCGGCACTGGGGCTGGTGTTGTACTGACGCCACCCACTGGCAAAAAACTCAAGTACGTTCTCTAGATTCACTTTCTAGCTTCCTACAATGTCACCGAGTACGAGGCACTCATCCACGGGCTCCGCATTGCTATATCACTAGGCATCCGCTGACTGGTTGTACGTGGGGATTCTCAACTCGTGGTGAACCAAGTCATGAAAGATTGGACATGTCTCGACGATACTATGGCGGCGTACTATCAGGAGGTCAGAAAGCTGGAAAACAAGTTCGACGAGCTAGAGATAACTCATGTATTACGACAATATAACGATGCAACAGACGAATTGGCTAACATGGGATCCAAGAGAGAAGTGGTCCCGACAGGGATTTTCGTCAAGCAACTACTAGAGCCATCAGTCAAGAAGAAACTAGTGCCAGAACAGTCGGGGGCTGAACCTACCCCGGCAACAGACGAAGTACTGATCATATCTCAAGATTGGCGGACTCCTGTTATCAAATTCCTCTTGGATGATGAACTCCCAGAAGATCACAGCGAAGCCGAACAAATGAAACATCGAAGCAAATATTTCCTTGTAGTTAGAGAAGACCTATACCGAAGAAGTGCATCCGGAGTCCTCATGCGCTGTGTCACAGCCGAGGAGGGCAAGCAGATTCTGCAATCGATCCACTTGGGGCATATGTGGCAACCATGCTGCATCCAGTACGTTAGTCAGAAAGGCTTACAAGCAGAAATTTTTCTAGCCAACAACAGTAATAGATGCTAAAAATATAGTTTGCAGATGCGAGAGTTGTCAATTCTATGCAAGACAAACAAATCTTCCGGCCCAAGAACTTCTAACCATCCCAATCTCTTGGCCCTTTGCAATATGAGGGCTTGACATGGTTGGGCCTTTCAAGAAAGCGCCAGGAGGGTTCACACACTTGTTCGTCGCAGTGGATAAATTCACAAAGTGGATTGAGGCAAAACCCGTTGCTACCATAACAGTGGCACGAGCAAAGGACTTCGTCATGATTATACTATACTGATTTGGGGTTCCTAACCGCATCATAACGGACAATGGTACTCAGTTCTTGGGCGGCGTATTTCAAGATTTCTGTGACGACTTTGGCATCAAGATCTGTTATGCTTCTGTGGCGCACCCGCAAAGCAATGGGCAGGTTGAGCGTGCTAATGGCATGGTTTTACAAGGTATCAAGGCCAGGATACTCGACAGACTACAACCATATGTAGGGCGGTGGGTACAAGAACTCCCATCCGTTCTCTGGTCTCTTAGAACCACGGTTAGTCGGGCAACAGGGTAATCCCCTTTCTTTCTAGTCTATGGTGCTGAGGCTGTGTTATCAATCGAGTTAGAGTTCAGCACTCCGTGAGTTCAGGCCAACTCAGAAGTTAAATCCAACGAAAACCAACTAGTTCAACTCGATCAGTTGGAGGAAGCTAGGGATATCACAATCATCCAGTTTGCAAGGTATCTACAAGGCCTGCGTTGTTATCATAGTCGGAATGTCCATGGCCGTGACTTTTTGGTTGGTGATCTCATCTTGAGAAAAATTCAAACCACCAAAGATAGGCATAAACTATCCCCCTTGTGGGAAGGGCCGTTCATTATCGCTGAGGTGACTCGGCCGGGTGCCTACCGACTGAACACTGAAGATGGTGCCCTAGTCAGCAACTCATGGAATTTAGAATAGCTACGTCCTTTCTATACCTGAGTTTTGTACTTTCTCACATACATATGTATAAAGTTTTTCTCTGACTCACTACGTCGCTTGTTTCAACTGAGTAGTGAGTCGGGGGCTGCATGTATTATATGTGCTTTGTTAACAACATACGAGCTTGTTTTATCTAAGTTATGAAGTCTTACAACGATTATGTTTTGTTTGCCTGAGTATATCTTTTTGAGATGAACAATTTTTATTAAGTTCCTATTGATCAACTCGGCACAGACTATATAGTCGGCTAAAACTAATGATAACTAAGGAAAACCAAGAACTCGGCAGCATTGTATTTACACATGTCTTTACAAAAGCTTTATATACACCGACTGCATAATAGTTTGTTCTTACATTCCTAAGTCCTTTGTGATCGTCTCTGCAGTCAGCCTCACCTGGGTAATCAACTCTAGTGCTTCCTCAGGTGTTGTCTCTTCGGCAAACCCCTCACCAATGGCCTCGAGGTCTACCCTAGGGTAGATCAACATGGTCATGGCAAGGGTCTAGGCCACACTGACAGCAACGCGCTCATTCGAGTACTTTTTCAAGATACTCGGGGCTTGGCTAAGGTGCGCCTGCACCTGGGAGACTGTACTGGAGCTGGTCCCAACGTGGTGAGGATCCATAATGTCAAGGAGCCCTTTCACGGATTCAGCAAGAATCTCTCGTGACTCCTTGACGACTTTAATCTCCTCTACAAAGGCTTGGAATTGGGTTTGGGCATTGGCTCTCGAAGCTGCTCAGATTCATTGACAAGTATACTTGTTAGCGAAAACTGCAGTCGGAGTAACAGAAGGATTGGTTAAGGTTATTGTCAGAGGGAAGGCTTACTTGCATAGTCGGCCTCTACTTTGGCCTTGGCCTTCTCCAGTTCAGCTTTAACCTTTTCAACTTTCTTCAGCTCAAGTTCCTGTTGTTTTTTCTCCTCTGTCTGGGTCTTCAACTTGGCTTTGAGGGTTGTACATCAGAATAGTCAAGAACTTGAGATTACAATCAGGACTCAACCGGGCAGTCGGGAAACAACAAAGCTAGAGAGATATACTTGGGATTTATTCAGGAAGACAAATACAGGAGACTTACTTCTGATCTTCTCAGCTAGAGCCCACTTCTCATCCCTGAGCTGGTCAACTGCTCCCCTTAGCCAAGTCTCCCTCTCCTGACTAGATCATTCTAGGTCGGCCTTGGTGGCTTGGAGCTGGCCCAATCATTGGAGATGGGGGGCGAGCTGGGTCAAGATCTTGTTCACTTTTTCTGAGCGGTCGACTATCTTCTGCTCGGAGCAAAAATAGAACAAAATAGAGTCAAGAGGCAGAGAACCAATACAAGGAAGACTATCAAGAATTCAGTGTAGCGAGAGTCATACCTGGACTCCTCGGGATGCGGCAATTGCGGCACGAAGAAGAACTTCGCGCTCCCTCTCCGCTGCCTCCTCATCATGCTCGTAGCTTTCCGCGACTCCCTCGGGGGATACCCAGTAGAATGTTCTCGAGAACCTGCGGGGAGGGGCTTCAAGTTTGGGGAGATCCACTTCATCTGAAGATGACAATGATATGGATGGCGACAAGGTCCTGGCTCCTGGCTCGGCCGTTGTTGGGGCTTTAGGGGCTCGCTCAGGGGCTGGAGCAATGACTTCAGTACTCGCCCCTTGGTCAGCCGGCACTAGCGGTCCTGCTGTCGGGACAGCTTCAGTTTCTACAACTAAGACAGTCATCGGCTTTGCAGATGAGCTTGTTGGTGTTGGCTCGGCTAGGGCTGGCTTGGCAATAGGAGCAGTCGACATAGTCTTCTTCAGATCTATGTCTACTCGCCTCCTGCACAATGAGTCAAATATCAAGGCACTACTACACTGATCAAGATTTTCAGAAGATTCAAGATTGCTTACCTCTTGGAGGACTTGAACTTCCACGAGGGGGCTCCAGATGTCGACGGTGGAAAGCTGCTGGCTATCGGGCTAGTCGGCATGGCAGTCGGCGGTGGCGTTTTGCTCTTCTTTGGCTCAACATTGCTGATCTCGTACTCGGCAGTGCCAACCTTGGGCACGATGTTGCTGAGCCTGGTGGTGCTGGTCCCCGGCTTGGAGAAGATGGCCTTGGACTTGGCAGCCTGGGACCTACGCTGGTGGTATCTTTTATCTTTAGGCTCCCGGCTGCGGCACTCGGCTTGCTAGCTCTTTTCTTGCCCGGGTCTTTGACAGGTTTCTTCCCAGCTCTCTTGGAGCTGGGCTGGGTGGCAGAAGGACTCAATGGCCTTTTCTTTGACTTGGCGGCCAACAGAGTTTGGGAGTCATCATCAAACTCCTCACATTCCTGCAAGTGATTCAAGCAACATACATCATACATTGCAGAGCAATCCAGGATACACATCTACTGACATTCATCACAGATGGACAGCAATTCAACAATCAGCATTTCAATATTACCTCTAAACGAGGCCTTTTTTGGCTGTAAGCCACGGTGGCGCACTCTGCATCTTCAGTCTCAACCACCCCGTTGGCGAAATAGCTGAGCAAGATATCAGTCACCTTGTGCTTATCAGTCAAATCTGGGTATTCTTGGCTGGGATCATTTTTTCCCTCATAATCCCAGCCGAAGTGGCTTCTTAGCTTTAGGGGCCTGATACGGCGGTTCAGGAAACATCTGGCCACCCAGGGACCAGTCAATCCAAAGCTTTTCAGCTTGTCAATTTTATCGATCAACTGATACACTTGGCCCATCTCCTCAAAGTTTGGCATAGACGACCAGCTGGGCAAGACCACCGGAGACAAGCCAGTAAAAAGGGGCAGAGAGGGTTCAAGATCAGAGCAATAGAACCATTCTCTCTGCCATCCCTTAAGGGAGGTTTTCAGAGGAACATGAAGATAGATCTTTTTCATTTTGTTCCTAAGCTGGAGACGGGCTCCCCCTATTACTTGGACTTTGTTTTTGAAGGGCTGAGCTTTGATGTGGAAGTGATATCTAAACAGATTGAAATGGGGCTTCACACCCAGAAAGCATTCACACAGAGTTGTGAAGATGGATATTTGCAAGATGGAGTTGGGATTCAGATTCACCAAATCTAGCTCATAGAAGGAAAGAAGTTGGCGAAGAAAGTCCGAAGAAGGAAGAGCAAGACCCCGGTCAAAGAAAGAGGCGAAGACTACAGTCTCACCAGATTGGGGCACCAGAATCGATTCCCCTTTAGCCGGACACCAATGGATGACTTCACGGCTCTGCAATCTCAGTAATTTCTCTAGATATTTCAATTTTGTCGAGCCGCAATCTGACATTGGCCAGGTCTCAGCAGATACCTTCGGGATTTTCGAAGCTCTTGGCATGGTTGGAGGCGAGGAGATTTGGGGGAAATGCTATTGGGGGCTTGGAATGGATGCGGACGAGCGGGATCGCCTAAGTTTTGAGTTGAGAGTGCTAGCAATGGCGAACCCTAGTGAGGCAAGGTGCAAAATTTCAGCGCGGAAGTTGGAAGACTAAGCGATTGGTGGATTGGAGAAGATGAGGGAATCTTCTCTCTCTCCCCATCTTTATAGAGCCTGTGCTAATAAGTGGGCTTGGGCCTACAAATTTGGTACTGGGCCACAAGATATGAGTTTCTACAGTAGCATGCTCTATCTGGGCCGCTCGCTGGCTGTGTTAAAATCACAGTGCTGGTGCTACTCATAGAAACCAATTAAATAATCAGATATGCTTCATGCTAAGCCTACAACCAACTGTATACATTCGGGTATCTGCATTATTTACCAGGTATTGAGGATATATCCTTATAAGGATCGACGGCTAGTCTTCATTAAAATTGGGGATGTAGGTATCTCTCAAGTACACCTGATCACATATTGGGTTAAAATCCATAAAGTGGTACTCGGCTTACATGCTTAGCCATTATTTTCCATGAGCAAAAATCATTCCAGCTGACATGATGCTGAGGAGTCTCATATACCAGTAGTACACTACTCGGGAAAGACTACAAGGTTAAAGATCTTTGACTTTATGTTTAATTGTTTCACAATTAAGCACAAAGTCGGGGGCTACACCTAATAGGTGCGCCTATTCAGCACACACTATTCATATTTCTACATGGAGCCCTTCATAGCCTCGCTGCCAGCTGACATGAAGCAGGACTCAGGAGAAGAAGCACTCGGACAAAGAATACTTGGGAGCAATGCACTCGGGAATTTTTCACCGTGGAGGATGAGCACTCGGCATCAGCTGTGACTCAACTATGAAGGTCTCAGGGGCTGCTGTGGAGGCCATGGGCCCCGGGTACCTCATGACAAGCATATGGGCCACTCGGACAGAGGATGGGCCTAGCCTTGTAATTAGGGATATGATAGAACTTGGCAGACTTAACCTTGTACGATAAGGAAAATATAGTCCTAGTCAAGGACGTTATATCTCTAGGAGGAGATCCCTTGGTCGTAGTCCGACTGGGACTTCTACTTTGTAATCCTGTCCCCCAGTATATAAGAGGAGGCATGGCACCCCCTAAGGGCAGGTTCACAATAATGACCATCATACATCCTCAAAGGAAATACATCACAACTGGATGTAGGGTATTACCTCATCTCGAGGGCCTGAACTAGTATAAACTCTTCGTGTTCCTTTGCAGTCCACCGAGTTTCGATCCGACGAGTAGCCCTATATTCTTATTACCGGTGTAAAACATCGACATCAGGGTAGTCACTGGAGAGGATCTGGTTGGTCAGCTCATCGTCAAATCCCTCCAGGAACTTCTCCTGCCTCTCCGCATTAGTGCAGACATCCTCGGGCATGTAGCGCGCCAAGCAGTTGAAGTCATGGAGGTATTTCAGACTGTCTTGTTCCCTTGCACCAGTCCTCGGAATTCCCTCTTTTTCTATGCCATGATGCCAGTCAGAATCTGGGATTTTTAGAAGTTGTGGCAGAATTCTGCCCAAGTGACCTCGGTTCTGGCAATGCGGGTCACAAGGAAATTGTCCCACCAAGCAGAGACGGGACCCAAGAGTTGGTGCACGGCGAAGGTGACCTTTTCCTAGTTGTTGCATTTGAGCAGGTTGAGTTTCTTCTCAATCGCCAACAGCCAGACGTCGGTGTCCATGGGGTTGGTGGTGCTCGAGAACATGGGCAGCCTAACCCTCAAGAAATCGGGCAGCTTGGACTAGGGAGCAGTGGGTGGGATATGGCCTGCCGGTGCTGCTGTTGCAGGTTGTTTTGCTGCATCATTATTGCATCATCTGGTTTTGGTTGGCTAGAACCTGGGCGAGGGTCGGATTATCGGGTAACGGGGGTGGCTGGTGGTTGGGAGCCCTGTTGTTCTATGGTGCTCCATCTTGCTGGTTAGAAGCACTGGTGTCACTGGTTGCACGGGCACCGGTCCTAGTGTTCACCATCTGAAAGGGAATAGAAGTGGAAGGGAAGAAGAAAAACAGGCAGCTCAGAACCAGGAGTGGTAATAAAGTGACTGAATTAAATTAACTAAGGTGCATAATTTAGAAACATAACAAAAGTAGTTCAACTCCTAATTAGGGCGGTCATACCACAAAACAGACGGTATGAGCCACCGACTAACCCCAAAACAAACATTCTAACATTACAACTAACATGAAAGCAAACTAAGAAAATGATGAATGCTAGGGACGACACCTCTAATGCTCTGAGCGGCTCTTGTGGTTCTTCGAGTCGTACTCCGGCTCCTGCTCGTCGCCCACCTCATTGTCGGAGTAGCTCCTAGAACCACTCACGTAATCCTCATTGCTGCACGACGATGAACTGGCCTCGCTATCGGTGTGGGATCCACTGAAGGAGCTGCTTTCGTCAATGGAGGTAAAGCCCCCATCGATGCTGGTGCCGCCCTGGGAGCTGCTGTCACTTGATGACACACCGATTGTGCCACCGGCTGGTGCGGGCGCTGGTGTAGGGACTGGAGCTGGGGTTGGCGCCGGAGCTAGTGCGGGGCCTAGAGCTGGTGGTGCATGTGGCTTGTTCCTGGGGCCAACTGGATACGCACCGAATGAAGGGTCCTCTTCCTCAGGGTCAGTCGGATCCTAGCCCCACCTGGCAGCTACTGACCCTTTAGCACAGCGACCTCCTTCTTTAGGCGGTCGACCTAGTTCTGGAGAATGATAATGGTTATCCTATTGGCGTCCTCCCTGTTGTGGGTCGCACACACCTAGTTGGTGTGCATGTAGTCCATGGCCCACAAGGCTCCCCTCATGTGGACGATGGTGGTGTCATTCTCCACATCTGCCGGCTGGAACATGCTGTAAGTCTGGTAGTGAGTCCGGCTGGGGAGGTAGTGGTAGGCCATGGTGCAGAGGGTGGAGTGGTGCCTACGGCGTAGCTCTCCAGTCAGGCGGAAAACGGCCTCCTGGCAGGCGTGGTTGAAGGTATGCCCACCGATCTCTATCTCCATAGCTAGCAGGAGATATTGTTCGCTTGGCAGCTCCAAGTGGACATGATGTGGGAGCTCACCCTCCAGTGGCTCCACTGCGGTGTACTCAGGGGCATGGCTGTACCCCAAGGTGAATCTCATCATGCGGAGCTCCTCTGCAAAACCTCCCATCTCTGCTCCATGCTGGTTAGGAAGGTTGTCCATCTATAGAAGACAAGGTGGGGGAATCAATGTATGCTCAGATCCAAATAAAATAAACGATAAACAATTCAGAAACAAATAACCATTTTATGTATGAAATAATTTTTGCCTGATCAATATTAAGAAATCAACAAAACGATATGACCGAATGAAATAATGCCAAATTAATTTAAATAATAATTGCAAGGCGATTGGGAAAATTGTGTACATGAGTTTAATTAAATATTACCCTCGATTGGCCCATGTTTTCCCAAAATTTGGACATACATGATGCGACAATCAAATAAAATCCCCTTCCTAGACTTGACCTGACTCAAAAATTTTAGTCAAATAAAGGCCAAGATTTCATCCCAAAACCGAAAATAAATTCCTAGTTTTCCCGAAACAACTTCAAGTGCAAAAGGCGTACGCGGATGTGATGTTTCAAAGGGATCTTAGGGTTTCCATTTGGCTGATCATATGGTCAAGTTTGGATTTGATATGAACTTGTAACGCCCAGAAATTCACAACTAGAATTCTGAACATTTCTATGTATTAAATCCCTATCCAGGAAAGCCAGGGTACACAATACCAAGTTGCCATACAGAGTGCGTCTTACAAACAGAATAAAAATTGTCTTACATAAATGTAGCGGGAAATGATAAAGAAAGCCTACAAAGAACTAGCCACGTGGAGGCTTCCATTCCACAGGCAACTCGACGGCAGATCCAGCCTAGTCCTCCTAACGATCCTCGTTGGAAAGATACTCCATCTCTAAGAGGGGGAAAGGGAGCAAGGCTGAGTACAACCCATAGTACTCAATAAGTCACACCCACAATTATGCACAATGCATGAGAGACAAAGATAGGCTTAGGGTTCATTTGTGTAAAAGCAGTTGCAATCAATAGTAGTTCGGAAATGGGTAAAAAAGATTATTAATTAATCAATATTAATCTATCACTGATCAACGCTACACCACGTTGACCAGGCCCAACCATCCATCCTACCCCTACAACATATTTTAAGTCAATTTATTAATATGGGACTAATCAAAGTGAGTCTTGACCAAACGCCCATATCCGAGGGCATGGCTATTCGAATTGATTTTAACTCTGGCCAGAGGTGTACAACTGTATCCACAAAACACAGCCCCACACACATTCCCGTGTGCCGGTGTGTCACCACGACACCCCGCGAGAGGCTGTGATAGGACCGTTCAGACAACTCCTCCCAAACCATCCACACCACCCTTGGGCAGGACAGAATCTCACTAGAGAAACCGCAAAGGCAATACACCACATCTGGAAGTAGGGTATTACCTCACGTCGAGGGCCTGAACCAGGATAAATTGTTTCATGTTCCTTTGCAGTCCATCAAGTTTAGGTCTCATGAGTAGCCCCATATTATTATTGCCAATAGAAAACATCGACAATTGGCACACCAGGTAGGGGCTTCGTCGAGATCATCTTCATCAAGCCTGATGGATCCAACCACCGGAGTCGACGGCGTCAAGTTCTTCCCCAGGCAGATAATTAGCTTCGGGAGCCTCGACTTCGTCGCCGACAAATTTGGCGACCTCACCCTGTTCAACTCGGATTTAATCCGATTGGCCAGAAACAAAGCTGACTCCGCTCCAGTCGGACTACTCAATGCTGTAGTAATCTTCGACGACACGTTGCAACAATCCTCAAGATTTGCGAGTCTCGGGACAACTCTTTCTTTTGGTGTTTGACTCGGACTCGGCTTCAAGCCAGCCGAGATCGGGCTAAGAGAGGAGAAAATCGTCAATCTCCTGTTTGGACACAACAATGCCGCGGACAATTTCAATCTCACTCCGACGCGCCAGATCGAACCCCCCAAGGTTAGACTCGGATACGGCCCAAAGCCGCTCGAGATCAGATCAAGAGAGGTTGGAGTTGTAATTACCCTCCTAAACTACTCTGACTCTGACTCCCAGTCGGACAGTAGCTCGACAAGTTTCTCCCCACCACGTGAAGTCTTCATGATGTCCAAGGGCTCAACACCCACTCAAGATACATGCCGACTATGCGACCAGCAAGAGGAGGAGGCTCGCCGACTACGTGAACAATAGGAGGAAGATGCACGACGCTTGCAAGTAATGACAACCTGCGCAAGGCTAGGCGGACTGCACAATAGGAGATCCTCCAAACCCGAGTTGGCAACCATGACATTTTTGTGACCCCACAACAGAATGTCGTAGCTGCTACCACATTACTTGAGACCTTGCAGCTCAGGCCCGACCATGAGGCCACCCCGACCATCGCAAGTATCAAAGCAATGATCACCGCCGCGGCCAGTCAGCAGCTACAACAATTTGGGGACACCCTAATATCATCGAACAAGACAGCTTCAAACGCGGTGATCTCGTCTGCCTCAGCACGGTGCCGCGCAGCTGGCTCTAGTTAGCATTGTTCGGAGTCCCGTCATATGTCGCTCGGCAATCAAAACAATGATTGAAGGTGGCACCATGACGATCGCCGTGACAACCAGGATGCCCGATGACGACTACGGTGGGATCTCCGCCACGACATCAACACCCTACGCTGAGAGCATGAGGAAGACGAGCGCCGCTGATTGGAAGATGAGCACGAGCCCTTCGGCCTCCACCACGAGCGATTTCATCGCCGTAGCAGGAGTTGGAGCCCTCATGCGGATGAAGGAGTACCGGTGTTCACCGATGAGCTACAACAAGTCGACTGGCCATCGGGCTTCAAGCCAACTGGAATCAAGAAGTACGATGGGAAGACCAACCCCGAGTCCTGGCTCACAATCTACACTTTGATGATCCGTGCAGCTGGAGGCGATCATAAGGCCATGGCTAACTATCTCCTAGTCGCCTTAGCTGACTCGGTGAGAACATGGTTAACCGGCCTTCCCAAGCGATCAATCGGCTCCTAGGGTGAACTCCGAGAGTGTTTCATTGCCAACTTCCAAGGAACATATGAGAGGCCATCTTCCGAGTATGACTTATATCAATGTCACCAACGGAAGAACGAGTCCCTCTGTGACTTCATCAAGAGGTTTTCTGAGAAGAGGAACTCGATACCAAAGATCAAGGACGAGGTCGTCATCGCTGTCTTCCGCAAAGGAGTTAAGGACACCCCGTTCAACGCCAAGTTCACTCGGAAGCTTCCGAGTTGTATCAAGGCTCTATTTGACATGGCCAACAAATACGTCGACTCGGCCAACGCTGTTGCCGAGGCCCTGGAAGACAAGAAGGAGCCCCGACAGAAGGAGGAGAAAGACACTGACGATACAACCCTGACTAAGTCTGGCAATCATAAAAGCAAGTCGGACAATGTCGTGGCAGTTGTGGAGCATAGTTGGCTGCGACCCTCAAGGATGGATGAGTACCAGAAAGTCATGAATGAGCCATGCCCTTTCCACCCAATGGGGAAGCATGCGGCTAAGAATTGCTTCATGCTCAAGAAGTTTACTTCAGAGCAAACATCATAATCTGGCGATGCCAAAGACAAGGACAAGCCAGATTCGGGCACAGCCGGTGACTACCAAGATCCCTAGGCTAAGCTCAACCACATCTTCGGAGGTCCGTCTACATACGAGTCCAAGAGAAAACAAAAGCTAACAGCCCGAGAAGTCAGCTCAGTCTTGGCAGATGTCACCTAATACCTGTGCTGGTCAGAGACGGCAATTACATTTTACCGCATGGACTACCCCGACTAAGTCACACATCACGCTACCCACTCGTCCTAGACCCAGTCATCAGGAGTATCAAGTTGAAGAAGGTTCTCATTGATGGAGGAAGCGCTCTCAACATACTATTTGCCAAAATGCTCGAGGAGATGAAGATCCCTTGATCTGAGCTACGGCCGAGTACTGCTCCCTTCCATGGGGTAATCCCTGGCCTCTCTTCCACTCCACTTGGATAGATCACTCTGCCATTTACTTTTGGCACACGGGAGAATTTCTGCACCGAGAACATCTGCTTCGAATTTGCTGACTTCGAGACCGCGTATCATGCCATACTTGGACGGTCTGCACTAACTAAGTTCATGGAGGTGCCCCACTATACATATAGGGTGCTCAAGATGCCAGGACCAACATGAGTACATTCCTTGCGTAGCGATGTTAAGTAAGCCTTCACCTGCGACAAGGAGAGCTATGAGTTGGCCCAGTCCCAAGAGGCAGTAGTCGGACAAAATAATATGTGACTAGCTGCAACATCTGCAAATGAGGACGACCAAGTTTCGGTGAAGAAAGCAGCCAAGTCGGGAATTTCGGCAGATTTAGAAACAAAGAAGATCCCCCTGGACCCTTTTGACCCCACCAAGGCTACGCTTGTCAGGACCAGACTCGACCCCAAATAGGAAGACGTGCTTGTCACCTTCCTCTAGGCGAATAGGGATATTTGCTTGGAAACCTTCCGAGATGCCTGGTGTACCAAGGGAGATGATCGAGCATTCCCTCAACGTCAAGCCGGACGCCAAACAAGTCAAACAATGAATGTGGCACTTCGCACAAGACCTCAAGGATGCTATTCGGGAGGAGATAACCAAACTCCTTGCAGCCGCATTCATCAAAGAGGTCTATCACCTAGATTGGTTGGCAAACCCAGTTTTGGTCTAGAAGAAGAACGGTAAATGGCACATGTGCGTTGATTACACCGACTTAAACAATGCGTGCCCCAAGGATCCATTTGGTCTACCCAGGATAGATCAGGTGGTTGTTGACACCGAAAACCACCGGGGGCTGTTCGGCGTCTTGGAGACACGCGAAGGCCTAGGAGATTTGCTTCACTCCAGTGCAGGTCCTAAAATATTGAGGTTCGTAAGCGTGCCAGTCAATTTGACCCAGTAATTGACAAGGAGATAAACAAATTAGAACAGTAAACCAATCGGCCGATACAGAGTGATACAGACTCCTAGCCGATGGCCGATAACACCTGTATATCGGCTAGCAGACCGATTATGATATAAATGAATAGTAAACCAGCCGATTGCCGAAGGTGTTGCTTGCACCGTGCCCGGGCCCTTGCTCGTGCCCGCGCACTCGTCTGTGCCCACGCCCGGATCCTTCTGTACCTGTGCCCGGATCCTTCTGTGCCTGTGCCCAGGTATTCATCTGTGCTCGCGCCTGGGTATTCGTCTGTGCTCGCGCCCGGGTATTCGTCTGTGCCCGCGCCCGAGTCCTTGTGTCCGACTACCAACAGCACTTGCGCATCGGCTAGGAAGCCGATGATAGAATCGATGATAATATAAGCAAATAAAAAGCCAGCCGACTGCCAATAGTAACACATGGACATTGGCTAGGAGCCGATGATAAAGTAGATAGGCAAAATAATAATCAATAGACAATGCAGTCGGCTTTAAAAGATAACTTATCGGCTAAGCACTCCGATAAAACATCGCATAAAAACTATCGACTCAGCAAGGATAAATCTATCACTATCAATCTAGTAGTTCAAACTTAACTGATGCAGCACAGATTAATAATGATAAAAGAACCTCGATGAGCCGATAAATCTAATGCAATCGTGATGTATATGATAACTTACCGGCTATACATTCCGATAAGACGCTTGCACAGAAACCATCGGCCTAGCAGGAACAACTTATCGCTCAGTTTAGTAGGTCGGACCCAACCGATGCAGCACAAACTGACGATAAACTATACCTAGTAAACTAATGAAAACTATGCACGCGTGATGTGGTATACCGACTCAGCCTAAGAGATCAAACTGAACTGATGCAGCCATAGACAAAGTAGATACACCTGGGTAAGGGGTGACGAGTCTTACCCTCTCGCAGGAGTTTGAACCTAACGATGCAGCCCGGCTCGAGAAGCAAGAACCCGTCGAAAAGGGTGGCGATGCGCCGAATTTGATTGATCGAGAGATGTCTTACAAGGTACCCGGGCATACATATTTATACCCTGAGATTGTCACAGTCCTGATAGGACACGGCACACAATTTCCTATCCATAAAAGGAAAACTAACAAGCCCCGATCAGATACGAGATCAGGTTTCCTAAAAATTATCAAAACTACCTAATTAATAGATAAGGTAATTAACTGCCATACTGCGGTCTTCACGATTCCTTCCTGAATCCGGCTTCTTCTGATTAGCTTCCAACGGCTGATATATCTTCTTTCCTCAACCGAACCCGATGCGAACCGTGCCAAATTTTGGCGTTAACAGTGGTCGACTCCACTACGGGGTGCGAGTTGCTCAGTTTTCTTGACTGTTACTTAGGATATCATCAAATCAGCCTAAAGGAGGACTGCCTAAAGACTTCTTTTGTCATGCCATTCGGTGCATACTGCTATGTCACTACATCGTTCGGGTTGAAAAACACTGGTGCAACGTATCAACGTGCTATCTAGCGGTGTCTTCACACTCAACTCGGGTGCAATGTAGAGGCATATGTCGATGACGTGGTAATGAAAACTAAAGTCAAGGAAGACCTCATCACCAACTTAGAAGAAACTTTTCAAAGCCTTCAGAGATTCAAGATGAAGTTGAACCCGGAAAAGTGTGCCTTCGGAGTACCTTTGGGAAAGTAACTCGGCTTCATCATATCACAGCGAGGCATCAAGGCTAACCTAGAGAAAGTCAACGCTATCATGAACATGGCACCCCCGACTAGCCAGAAGGACGTACAGAAGCTGACTAGCTGCATGGCGGCACTCAGCCGATTCGTTTCTCGACTCGGAGAATGGGGCATGCCCTTTTTCAAACTACTGAAGAAAGTCGACAATTTTCAATGGACGACAGAAGCCCAGCAAGCCGTCGAAGATTTCAAGAAGTTCCTCACATCACCACCCGTGTTGGCATCACCTATGCCCCAAGAACCACTCATGTTGTATCTGGCGGCAACCTCTCAGGTAGTCAGCACGGTGTTGGTCGTAGAGCAGGCAAAGCCTGGGCATATACAAAATGTACAGAGGCCAGTTTACTTTATCAGCGAAGTCCTAGACAACTCCAAGATAAGATATCCCTAAGTCCAGAAGCTGCTCTATGGTTTGCTTATAACTGTCCAGAAGTTGGTGCACTATTTCTAGTCACATCAAGTTACAATCATCACATCGTATCCACTTGGGGACGTCCTACACAATCGCGAAGCCACTGGTAGAATCGCTAAATGGGCACTCGAGCTGATGGCGTTTGATATTGTTTTTCATCCTTGGACAGCAATCAAGTCACAAGCACCATCCGACTTCGTGGCCGAGTGGACAAAGGTTCAGACGGCTACAACAACGGACAAGTTAGAATACTGGATGCTGTACTTCGACGGTTCTTTGCGGATTGGTGGAGCAGGGGCTGGCATCGTTTTGACATCACCCACCGGAGAAAAATTGAAAAATTGAAACACCGGCCGGGATCCAGACGACATGTGTGGGATATCGAAGGGGGCTCTCGGCATCGCTTGCGGTGAGGAGCTATGCGGAGAAGCTTTTGGCTGCTGGGAATCGACGCTGGGAGGCAGTTCTTGGTGAATCTCAAGCTAGGAGCGCGAGCTACAGCAAACCCTAGTGGAGCGGAGAAGCGCAAAGTTTGGGTGCGGTTTTGGAAGCTGAAGCGATTTGGCGGATTGGGAGAGAAAGGAGAATCTTTTCTCTCTCCCGCTGTTTTATAAGGCCTGTGCTAAGTTATTGGGCTTGGGCCGACTTGCTTGGCAATGGGCCATAAGATATGAGTTTCTAAATAGCATGTCCTACTAGGCTGACCGCTGACTATGTTAAAATCATAGTACATATGCTATTTTACAGAAACCGATCAAAATAATCAGATATGCTTCTTGTTAAGCCTAATAGCTGGACACATATGTTCAGATATCTGAATTATTTGATAGGTATTGAGGATACATCCTTATAAGGATCAATAGTTGGTCTCCATTAAAACTAGGGATGCAGGTATCTCTCAAGAACACCTCACCACATATTGGGTTAAAATTCATGAAGTGGTACTCGACTTACATGCTTAGCTAGATTGCCTTGAGCAAAAGAATGTTTCAAGTTGATATGACGCCGAAGGGTCCAATTTCTAAGAAATATAGTACTCGGAAAAGACTTAAAGGTTAAAGATCTTTGACTTTATGTTTAATTGTTTCACAATTAAGCACAAAGTCGGGGGCTACACCTAATAAATGCGCCTATTCGGCGCACACTATTCATATTTTCTATGAAGCCCTTCATAGCCTCATTGCCAGCTGATATGAGGCAGGATTTTGAGAAGAAGCACTCATATAATGAGTACTCGGGAGCAAGGCACTCGAAAAATCTTCACCAAGGAGGGTGAGCACTCGGCACCAGCTGTGACTCAACTATAAAGGTCTTAGGGGCTATTGTGAAGGCCATGAGCCCCAGGTACCTCATGGGAAGTTTTCCGGCCACTCGGACAGAGGATAGTCCCAATCCTATAATTGGGGATGCAACAGGATTCGGTGCATATTACCTTGTATGATAAGGAAAGTGATATAGTCCTAGTCGGGTATGTTGTATTCCTAGAAGAAAATCCCTTGGTCAAGTCTGACTGGGATTCCTACCTTGTAACCTTGCCTCCTCAGTATATAAGGAGAGGCAAGGAGTCCCTTAGGACAGAACAAAATCTCACCAGAGAAACCTCAAAGGCAATACACCACAGCTGGAAGTAGGGTATTACCTCACATTGAGGCTGAACCAGGATAAATTGTTTCGTGTTCCTTTGCAGTCCATCAAGTTTAGGTCTCACAAGTAGCCCTATATTATTATTGCCAATACAAATTATCGACAAATGGGGTCACCAAATTAAGACATCTTCTAAACACCTATAGGTTATATTCCCAGGCCACATGAAATAATAAAACATGCAAGTTATTTAAATAAAACAAAGCATTTGGCATGAATTAGGTGCAAAATGATCCAGAACACGTTGTAACTTGCCTTGCTCCAGCTCTGCGAACTCAGCAACGACTTCGTAGTACATGGAAGGGTCGGACACGTCGGTTTCTAAAGCAACCAGAGCATAAACAATTAAAGGTAGATCGAACGGCCGAGGCTGAACGATGCTCTACCCCACTGGCGTGGCTAAGCCACGGCGAAGTGCACGGACCGATGGTCGCCGCCAGCGACCATACGGCACGGCGGAGGGCAGTGGTGCGAGGAGGCAAAAGCCGGGAATTTGATGGGATGCTCACTAAGGGGTGGCGACGACGGGACAGTGGCCCACGGTAGCAAATAGGAGCGAGACGCGGTGATGAAGCTCAGGAAGACGACTACGATAGCGTTCCAGTGGGGATCACCAGGGATGGAGGGATGAACGGTGACGAGGAGTTCTTGGCAAATGCATAGGAGGGATTAGGGGAAAATGAGCCAGCGGATCGGCAAAATTTAACGGCCGAAGCCCTGCGACGGTACTTACCGAAGGGGAAAAATGGAGGGGTTTCCTGGAAATTTCCCAAATTTGTGGAATTGGAATTTAGGAAATTCAAGGAATAAATCGGGATATTGGGAATTGAGAAAAATCAAAGGTATATCGAGGCATGACGAATATTCGAAGATTTTGAATGCCGGAACAGTTTTGGGAACCGGAAATTCGAGAATATTTTTGTGGAAATTGGAGTAGATTGAAATGCTGAGGGATACTTACATATCCAAAATTGAGAATATTTTGGGGATTCGAGAATGGTTAATATTTAGGATTTTTTTGGAGAATATAGGGAATATTCGAACACTCAAAATATCGGAATATTTTGAGGGTTTGAAATTGGAGAACATTTTGTGAAATCGAGAATTTGAGAACATTTCGAATGTTTGGAATGTTTTTGGGGATCGGACAATTGAGGATATTTTATGGAGATCGGAAATTCTGTGGAAGTATTTGGAATATCCGAGGTTTTGGATGTATTTCGATGGAAAGGAATTTTGAGGAAATATCAAGGATTTATTTCAAAAAAGAAAATGGATATTTCGGATATCGCGAATCTTGGATTGGAAGTTCAAATGGATTTTAGGGTTTCAAAATGATTAAATCCGAGAACTCCGGATTTTGGATTTCGAGGAGATTTTAGGGATTTGGAAACAACATCAGGTATTGATAACGGAGAGGGACACAGGTTCGAGGCAAAGAGAAAGATAAAAGATTTGGACCAGAAACAACTCGAGATTGTGAAAAGAAAAGGATTTGTTTTCTATTTATTTAATTACTGAAATGATCTTTATTACATTAAAATTAATTCTGTACTCCAAAAAATCCAAGAAAATTATAGAGAGTTTATTAAACCATGGGGAATTTAACAAAAGCACAAATCACCATGAAACAAAAGAAAATGCATTACTACAGATACTTGAATGCTTAAAATATTCCAACCAACCCCTTGGAATACAAAAGCATTACAAGCATTAAATCGGTTTTAACTTGGAAATTTTTAATATTTGAAATTTCAAAATTTTATTCAAACAGTTTCACAAACAACTTTTCTAGTGTATTCTTATATTTCCTTTTACCCATAATAATTTTTAATTAAGGCGATTTTTAGGGTGTGACTTTAAGGCCACCAAAAAAAGTTTAATCTACACTAGCACAAACCTCCTCATCTGCAACGGCTCTAAACAATCATCTGTATCGGCTGAGCTAGCCGTTACTATCCAGCAGTCACAGATGTGGGACGTTATCTGTACAACTCTATATTCCGAGCTGTTACAGAGGACTATATACCTAACAACTCCACGAGCTCAACTATGTGACTATAAACCTAACGACTCCATAAGCTCAACTATGACGGCTAGGATGACTAGGAGCCGTTACAGATGACAATATATTTATTTGTGTAATGGCATCACACACATATCACATATCCAAATCCATATACATCACAATACATCAAAATTCCATTTCATACAGTTTCACTTCACATCTCCCACACATATCACAAAGCGAAATGCATACACGTCAAAATACATCAAAATTCCATTTCATACACTTCCACTTCACATCTCCCAATATATCACATTGACAAGCAATGAATTAGCATTGAAATTTCAGAATATGTCACATGCACATTTAAAAGTATAGAAATTCATACAAAGTTCACTGTCCTCAAACTGAAAAATACTTTACTTAGTAATGGTCCTTTCTTGGAGATGACATTCCCGAAATTCCATTTGTTACTCTGTTGATCAAATGGTATATCAATTTTCTACAATTATGGTCAAAATTAGCATCTAGCATATAAATTTGCATTTGAAGTAAAATTGAGAAAGAATGAGTAAAACTAAGAAACAAAATTCTAGACATAATTATATTTAAAACGTATAAATTCAGAGTTATGGCATTAATACTACATATATTCTGTTTCACAGAAATTAAGTTGTGAGAATTATTTAATATTATCCAAGGGAAATTCGAATTAATTTATTGATGCTGAACAAAGAAATTAAACTATATCAAGTTCAATGTATGTGGCATTAATATTTTGTTTGATTGAGCAACATGTGATAGTTTATTTCACCATGAGGTTGCAGTTGATATATATGTGACCTAGCTAGCTAGTTGTACTTGGCATGGTGCATTTTGTTATTGATCGGAAAATTTTTCCTGTATATCTATCCAAGGGTAAAAGAGACCAACACAGGGTGCAGATATATGGATCAGGTCCAAATGAAGATGATGAGCCTAAAACCTAACAAACTGTACGAATGTGCTGGTCAAATTTTCACCCTCTTGTGCTGCATCGTATTGATGTATAATCTCAAAGTATAGGGTGATGCATGTGTAATAAGCTAGTATCTCCTTTTGATGCGTACAAGTAAACTAGGTTATGTGCCTAACTTGGCACTATATTACATTAGGGCAAACACATAAGTAATTAATCGATTGCGGTGACCAACTTCCAGCTATTTAGCACTAGTACAGATTTTAAAAACGTCTTAGTAGCTGCTAAAGATTCCAGAGAAAAATTTCCATACGACTCTACCCACACAAAAACTAAATGCACCTGTGAAATCTGGCACCTGCCCAAAATGTGGGGAAAAGGCTAGATCTCACTAATTGCCATCAACACTTAGCAATTCAATGCAGGATAGAAGAACACCGAAAAACCGGAGCATGCATAGCACCATTTATACAACCCTGACATGAAGATATTGGCAGCTTCTCAGAACAAGCAAGTTCACTCATCTTTCACACCAATTGTGGGTTTAAGCCTTTAATTACACATATCAAACGCCAAAAAGTCTTTATGCAGATATCAACACTGATATTGTACTAATTGTACAGAGAAATGCAAATACATAGCCTACACCTAAACAAGAAATCTCGATGTGGCAGAATGAATAGACGAGGAAAGTGAAAATTGCTTCTTTGAAACGGAGCACAGGAGAAGGGGAAGCACCTGGAGAGAGAAGCCTCTTGTGGGAATGGTGGGCAGTGAGGGGGATACAGCGGTCCAACGCCTGCAGGATCCCGGTGACACTCTGTCTGCCGGTGCAGCTCTGGCCACCTATCCTCACCCAACATCTGCAAGTACTTGGCTGGCATCTCTTCATCCTCCCAGCAAGCACCCCGAGAGGAAGAAAATCCCCAGAATTCCCGGAATGCAGGGAGGAGAATCCTTGCTAGTATATATGCCCAAACCGGTCTTACGGCCGGCCCGGCATGAGGCCCGCTATAGCATGATACGTTTAGGCATGGCTCCTATAGCGGGCCATGCCGTGCCGACCTACGTGGCACCCCTAGCCCACGGACGGCACGTGGAGCCATGGGCCGTGCGTGCTGGCATGGGCCCAGCCACGACACGTGGGCTAGGGATGGCCCATTGGCACGGCGTCGGCCCATGGCTGGCCTGCTCTGTGCTCCCTACCTTCCCCTGGCAGGCCCCCGACTGCGCGCGGCGTTCGCCCATGCCGTTCAAAATTTGAACGGGCATGGCATGGCACGGCTGGCCTATTGGCCCCATGCTCCCCCCCCCCCCTCCCCTCCCGCTCCGGCTACACACCCCGCGCTCGGAAATTAAAAAAAGGAAAAATGACCTAAAAATTTTGTAAAAATTAGAGTAGTGCTAAAAAATGTGGGAAAAAGGCACAAAATAATTTGAAGAAAGTAGGAAATATAAGAGGGGATTTTTTAATGATATCGGAGGAGGAAATTTTCATATTTTGTAAACAACAAAAATAGCAACACATATATAATTATGTAATTAAATTTCTATATAAATATAGAGGAAAAATGAGCAGTGACCTTTATTAAATTTAATATTACACGGCTGCCTTATTAAAAACTCTGTCACATAAAAGCTCATATTTGAGAAGACCATGACAAAGAAAAAAGAGTACAGCTAAAGGTCAAAACTCAAAAATAAAAATGTGATACTCTAGTTCCTCATTTGCTATGTAAAGATTGTCAAACTGAGCAGCCAAATCGTAGTTCTTTGTGGTGTGTTGGGCACGTTCCTTGGCTAGCTCTCAGTCTTTGACCAAAGTAGCATTTCTACTATCTCGCTATGGAGATTTCTTCTTCTCTCCTCAATAATTCTTACACAAAGACTAAAGGCTGATTCGGAGGATATCATAGACACAGGCACCGTGAATACATCCTATGCTAGTTTTAAGAGCATGGGATATTAGGTCTTGTGATCGCTCCACCACCCGAGAACGTTTAGATCTTCATGATTAATGGAGTCACTGTCCAAGTAGGAGGACAGTGAATGGGTGTCATGCGAAGCGTGTGTAGAACATGCGGCGGCCGAACGTCCACCACCGGTGCTAGAAGAAGAAGGGGAACCACCCTAAATTTGGCCCCACTGCAATTTCTTCTTACCTGGTACAAGGACAAGTGAGGCTCTTTGCACGCGAACTCCCTGAAACTTAGTTTCATACTTTCGAATCACTTCATACAATTTAGTATTAGTATCAGAATAATAGTTAGTTTAATCAATATTCATTGCCTCCCCAATAAGATTCAAAATATTAAGGAATCCCTGCATTTTACCCCTAGGATTAAGAATAAATTCAAAAACATATAAGTATGAGATGTCCTTCCAGTATTTAAGATATTTTTGTTTCATGTGCAATACTACAAGTCCTAGTAGTTGGTCATCTTCATATTCTCACAATAAAATGGAAATCTCAAAAATCTTATGCAAAATTAAATTAGCAGTTGGATAGTAAATACCAGACAAAGTAACAGTTGTATCATAAAATGTTTCAAGGAAGTAATAAAATCTTTCGACAACATGCCAAGATTGTTCTGTCAGAAACGGTTGCCCATCACTGGTAACAACATTCTTGGATTGCAAAAAAACAATTAGTATTTCTTTGTAAGGTAAAACATGCCTCAATATCAAATAAGTCGAGTTCCATTGATGGTCCGTATCTATTTGGAACTTGTGTGGACGCTTGTCTGAAGCGATGCAGAATCGCTTGAAGGTTGCAAGTCGAGGATTAGAACCATTGAGCCATGTTATGGCTTCACGGATGGAATCAAGATATGCAGTTACTCTCTTAAACCCCAATTTATCTATAAGATTGATAACATGGTATGCACAACGTTGATGTAAAAGAAATGATTAAGCATAAACAGAGAATAAAGGCTGCAGAATTTCCATTGCTCTAGAATTTGCAGTTGCATTATCTAGAGTTACTGCAAATATTTTATTTGTGAGGCCAAATTCCTCACAAACTCTAGAAATTTTTGCAGCAATATTTTCAACAGTATGTGGAACATTAATTAATTTTAAGGCTATTTCCCTTTTTTGTATTTTCCAGTTATCATCACTACAGTAATATAGTCCTCTTTGGCCCTATCACTCCAAATATCAGAGGTGATACTAACAGAAAAGATGCATGTAGCAAACAATTGTTTAATAGTGTCCCGATCTTGGTTATAAATACTCACCAAGTCCCACGTTGTGGTCTGTCTACTAACAGATTGACACCTAGGAGTATGAGCAGTTTTAATGTAAGTCTCAAATGCATGAGACTCACCAAAGTTTAAGGGTAGATCCTGTCTAGCAATTAAACAAGTAAGAGAATCTCGTGCTACATGAGGATCGTACTCCCATGCACGTACCGTACTATCAGGATTTAGTACCAGTTGCTGCTGTCGTAGCTGGTAACCTTGCTTCTTTGCACACGCCTCAGCATGCCTCCTTAAATGCCCTGTTCCACCAGATGATTTTCCAGATAGTTTAGTTTTACAGATTCTATATTTTGCGTAAGTTACCTCCCTTCCATCTGTGCTGGTCTCCTTGACCTCATCAAAATATTACTAGTCAGAGAAAGTTATTGATCTCTTTGAGCCGGTTGCCGTCGATATGCTCCCGCTCATAGTTCCTGATCCTTCCGAAGCCGCATGTACTTCTTCAGGCTGTCCTTACAGTGTAGGAGCTGACCCGGAGTCATCTTGCTTGATGTTTGGATATGACATCGGCACGTAGCTCGGGTCAAAGTTGCTCAGTTGGAACAACGGGTAGTTCGGATCCATCCTGAAATATCAATGGAGAAAATAAATTCAAATACCAAATAAATAGTACGAATAAACAACAAAATTCAGAAATTATTTTACCTTGCAGGAGTAGTGGAGCTATGGGGATGTAGAGCAGTGGAGCCTTCCCCAAATTTTTTTTGATTTTTAGAAAAAAATTGTCTAAATAAAAAATTTAGAGCACAAGATGAGAGATTGAGAGGTTTGGATGAGCCAGGATGTTGAGGGTGGCTGCCCTATTTATAGAAAAAATTTCACATTTTTTGGATTTTTGGTATTTTTTTGGATTTTTTAGCCCTCCAACGGTTAAATTCGAAAAATAGCCGTTATTTACTAGCCGTTGGGACACGTGGTGCTTTTTCATAGGTCCATCGGGGAGGAAATAGCTGTTGGGCCCTGCTGAACTAGCCGTTGCCGCTCCCGCCCCATGCCCGTCGCAGGCCGGTCGTGCCGGGCCGTGCCCGTACCGTGCCGCCCTCTACAGTACATAGGCCATGCCGTGCTAGCCTACCGTGCTGCCTCCCCAGCCCAGGCACAGCGCAGAGTGAACTGTGCCTGGGCCGGCCCGGTATGGTACTGTAGCACCATGCCTAGGCCGGCCTGACAAGGCACGGCCCACCTAGACATCTATACTTGCTAGCAGCTCAAGCACACAAACAAGAACATCTCAGCACTGTCCGATTGTGCGGAGGAGGCGGCGCTGGGCGTCGGGGTGATGGAGATAGCACTGATTGCTTGCTGTTATTTTGTTTTAGAAAGCAACGCGTAACAAAAAAAAAAAATCCAAAACAACATCTCTCATCTAGAGGTAGCACTGATTGCTTGCTGGCATATGTGGAAGCAATGCAATGCTTTAATCTTTCAGTAAATTCAACCAAGGGTTGACAGATGGCTGGCCAGCTTCAAAAATGAAATTCTCTTACATATTTGTAGGATGAATGATGTACTAAAAGATATTGTTTTAGATTGGTTACAATCTTTATAGAGTTGTTTTGTTTTTTTCCTTTCTCCCTCCTTGTAAATACAAACGATCTTTATATCTTCATAAAATTATAACTACTGGATAAAAGCAATAATGTTTCCCCTAAAAAAAAGGCTTGGTGTCCGGACATTAGCATCAGTGGTTCACAAAGCAATTACAAATAGCTAGTTCAGTGAAAATGAAGATTCAGGTTCTTTCAATGACTCACCAGACAAGTTCATAGGGTATGAAATCTTCTAGATAAGTTTGTGTTGTTGCTGCTGCGGCTATAGTTCTTATTAGCTTTTGTTGAAGATTTTGTTTTAATTCGATCTAACTCATCTTATGTTGTGCCTTAATTGTGTTTGTAGTATACTTACTGCATGGAAGCGACTGTTAAACTATCACCAAAGAGAGTGTTGTCACCTGAGGAAGAACACCAACCTACAAGAGTCAATAGATACAAGAGAACACAATCGCTATCGACTAATTCTCCTTGCAAACATGACGACCGGAACCAGAAGATGAATGAAGGCAAGTGATATCATGTCCTTCATGCAATGCAAGTATTCTTTATAATGCTGCAAATAGATAGAAAGATCTATGGTTTACACTGATTGTATTAATGAAATCAACGTGTACAAGAACATGGCGCTGAACTTCAAATGGGTAAGCAAGGAGCACCACATCTTAAACAACAAATAGAGGTCCAACAAGAGGAGTTGGATACCTTGAAGAAGTAGGCAGAATAAACCTGATCGATTGGTTGAAGAAGTCGACTGAAGATACAAATGGCTTCCTTTGATGTTTGATAAGCTTCAATTGGGTCAGGTCACATGTACCCCCTAAAATTTCTGCTTGCATGAGATTGCATCCTCATAGACATTATCATATGTGGATTACTATTTGTTTAATTTTGCCTATGATTTGTGAACATTATTATTGTATTTCGGTATGGAAGAGTGCTACTTTGCTGCCTGCGGGTAGTTAATAAATAAGTGAAATATTGTATAAAATAATTTGTTTGTCTGGTGAAGTCTATTTGAAATAATGTGGATCATCCAATGCTCATGTTATCAGTATCACTTACATTATATGGTGATTTGTCCGTTGGACAGTGGATCGTCCGGTGCTCGAAAATGTGGCCCAACATAAAATTAGTTGTGACCCAACTTAAGTTCATCATTGGAACAACCAAAATTTTTCTTTGTACCAAAAATTAGATCGTCTTCGGCCCAACATAGAATTGCGCTGAATACCCATAAAGTTGGTTGTGGTCCAACATAAGTTTGGCTTAAGGCCCAACTTATTCTAGTGGGCCCAGGGCCAACTTAGTCTGGCCTAGGCCTACCTTATTCTGGGCCCATGCCGACCTTAGTATGGGCCTAGGCTGTCACACCTTGCAAATCACCTAAATTAATAAATCATTTGTTAAAGCATTTTTAGAAATTTTTTAAAATCCCTAAGAGGCATGTCAATAAAATTTACAAAAAATCTATACAAAACATGGGCAAGATAAATTTTTATTAAATACTTCACTTAATCCTTAGTCTCCAGGATTTTTCTAGGAATTTTTGGAGCAAGGGAAGTATTTTTAATAAATGAAACATTATTTTAGTGAATAAAAGAAAGGAAAAAGTTTTTAAATTCTTCTCAGGCCACTAGGTCCAGCGTCTAGTTTTGTCAAATGCAGCCCATGAAGGTGCTGCTGCTCTTCCTCTCCTCACGGCCACGATAGCCTAGCCGGCCCATGAGCCTTCTCTCTCCCTCTCACTGACATGTAAGGCCCACATGTCAGATCCGTCTCCTACCTTGCGTCGGAGTCCGTCTCCACTACGCCGCCGCTGATCCCCTTTCCAATTTGGTCACTGTGGTCATCTTTTTCCAAAATTGGTCGATGGTGTTTGCTCCTCGGTCTCTTCTGTTCCTTTTTCCCTTTAGCAAATCAAAGAATCCCATAGTATAATTGTGGGAAATCGAGCTCCCATATGGAAGTGGGAACCCTAGTTTTCCTCTGCTCTATTCCGGCCATGTCCGACCCAGTCTATCTCCCTTTTGCCCTTTATAAGCATCGCCATTCCTCTCTCTTTCAATCTATGACCTAATCATAGCTCGCCGAAGCCGCTAGCCACTGCCTCGTCAAAAACCTGAGCGCCGCTGTAGCCGAAGCCTTTCAGCCGCTCACTGCCATTGATTCCATCACTGCTGGAATTCTCGTTGCTGCCATCAGCTTCGCCCGCCGGAAGCCCGCCACTATCGTCAATCAGAAGTTGCTGTTGCTTGGAGCTTGCTGCTGGTCGTCTCCCGTCATCGTCCATCGCCGTGTGAGTCACTGGAAGGTTCGCCTCACTCTCCTCTTGATGTTGATGCCCTTAGTTAGCATCGCTGTGCTGCCATTCGCCGTCGACCCTTGGTTCCCGTGCACCGTCCCTCTCAGGTGAGCCCGTGCCAACGTGGCCATCCATGTCAGCCGCCACCTCCGCTCCTGTCCCACGTGACGTCTGCGTCGCTGCTTTTGTGTCATCGGGTGAGATCCTATCATCGGATTTGATCTGAGTCATCCGATTTGTTTGGATCAATCTTAGCCTTTCATTCCTGTAGTTCAATCTCAACCTTTGGATCTCGGTCAACCCTGGTCATAATCAATCTTGGCCATCGGATCTCGTGGACCGTTTCTGTGGTCTTGGTCTAAGGTGAACCCAATCTTGAGGATGCAATAATTCTCCTTTTTCCTTTCAAAATTAATTCTTTATTGCGTTATATATCCTTTAATAACTTCTTTACATGTTTTAAATCGGTTTAAATTTTGGAAAATCATAACTAATTCACATGAACTCAAATTAAGGTGATTCAAAGTGCAAAATTCATCTAAAATCAAGATCTATCTAATAAAAATACTTTTATGGTCTGTTTACGTGTTTTTATGTACTGTTTTGTTGTTTTCTTTATTTGCCTTTAGCTACCGACGTTTTGGAGGAATTATTCTACGTCGGGTAATTTGTAAAAGAGTTTCCAGAATAGCAAGGCAAGCCACATGGATCCAAAATTCCTTGAGCATGTTGATCCTATGTTTTAAACTCTCGTTTTCATTCAGCTATTTCATTTATTTTTGAATGTCATCGGGATGATTTAATCATGGTTAATTAATGGTAGCTCACGACGGTTGGTCGTGGTTGGTTATTTAATTAGGTTTTGCTTAGCCATGCTAAGAAACACTAGTATCATTTTATATGGGATGACATATACTTCACTTATGATTTAATCATGGTTAATTAATGGTAGCTCACAATGGTTAGTCGTGGTTGGTTATTTAATATTCCAACTGAAACTTGACTAATGGTGGGTTGTGAGCACATGGTTTTAATGGTCATGCTCATGACTATTAAGGACCGGTTCGCGAGCTACTATTGTGAAGTATTTACCATACTAATTAAAAGCCAGAACGGGCAACGGCTTGACTTGTTGTATAGCATGATCCGATGTGGAATATCATACTGTGAAGTGGCGGTGACAAGTCAACGTGGGCATTGAGTGAGCCTATACCGGGCATGGGAAGACTAGATTTCGGCGGGTGTGACCATGTTAGGTGGTGTTATGCTTTAGGTCATAACACGATTTTCCCCTTTGTAGTACCATGGTGGCATTTCGGGGCATGGGAACATGTGTGGAATTGTGTCTTGTATGTAAATTTGTATACCTTTGATCAGAGTAAAACTATTCGAATAGTTGAGCCCGTGGTTATGGGTGAGCCTAATAATGTTTTTCGTTATTAGTCCCACTGTTCATTAATAATGGCAAGATGGTAAAATGTGGTTAACATGGAGACTCCGGGTATGAAGAAGTGGCTTGGAAAACTCCAGGTGCGGAGAGGGTGGGCCAGTTCAGCCAGGAAAGGTTGTTCAGTGAGGATCAAATACTATTTAATTAATAAATTGTTTTATGACTCTCAAATGTTTATTAAATGTTGTTTATGCAAAATAGCCATATTATGCCGTCCTTTGTTTTACCCAATGCATACTTGCATTTTGTTGTGTGACTTGCGGAGTATTCCATATACTCATCTTGCTATAACCATACACCAGAGGAAGAGTACTTCAATGACGAAGGTGATATGGAGGACTAAACTAGATTCTAGTCAAGTTGCTTTGTGGATTGGAGTTGCCTACGCTAGATGTTTACTTTTTCCACTGTTGATTTTATTTTAGTTTGAGAAGTTCTATCCACCTCTGCAATAATTACACTTGTTTATTTAACACTTAAGGTTTTGTAATCTGTTTATCAATAATATTATTTTTGTACCCCGGTTGATTCTGGAACAGTGATTTGAATACACAGAAGTGTGCTAGAAATTTGGATGGAAATTCCGGGAGTGACATAGGCCCTCTTCAGTCTGGCCTTGGCCCAACATGCAACGGGCCGTGGCAACATTGGCCTCCGGTTGTTTATGACGACATATTTCATCACTAACGATTTGCCACGTCAGCGGCTGCCACATCACAATGGTCTACCATGTCAGATCCATTTCAGCAGGTTGTCCACGTGGCAGAACTGCAGCGGCTGTTTCATGACGTTTTTGGCTAGACTAGTGACAGTTGCGAATGTCATAAATTTATGATGACTGAAAAAAGGTCATGACCGTCTGTGACGAATGTCTCTTTTGCATCACAGAAGGTGATTCTAGACACACCTTCTGTGACAAATGACATTAGTCACAACGTCGTCAGAAAATCTATTTAGTGATGACTCTTCGCAACTTTGAGCTGAAATTGTGTCGTCACATGAGGCCAAATCCCTTGTAGTGTTGGCTTGAATTGAATGTGATGTGGCTTGTAATGGATATGATGTTTACCTATCCTATGTATGTGATGTCATGTTGTTATATAAGCTTAATGTCATATCCTTGCTCTTGTATGCATGTTTCTTATATCAAATGCTTCATGTCATGCATACGCTATTTAAATTCTTTTATCTATCTCTCTATGGTTGTATTGTCATCAATCACCAAAAAGGGGGAGATTGGAAGCATCCAGGCCCCTTTGTGGTGCTTTGGTGATTAATGACAATATAATCATCGGAACTAATCCTGTTTTCTAAGTGAATGAAAAGATTAGGGTTCTAATGATGGTCGCGAGAAACTACTCTTTTGGTATGGTCGCTAATTGTTCGCAGAACGTGTTAACTATTAAAAGGGATTCAAGGAGTTTGGGGTGAATGAGGTAGCTTTTAGGTTCAAAAGACCATACTATAAAGAGGGATGAAGTTTAGTAGCTTGAAGTGTTGAAAGTGCTAGAGTCTAGGTGTGGTGCACACTAGGTTGCTAGCCTATCAAATCAAGTGCTAAACAGGGTGAAAGTTTTGGGCAAAAGCTGCAAAGGTGTTCTCTAAAATTTTGTCCTGAAACATGAACTAGCCAGACAGTCTGAGTGATGTCCGATAGTCCAGGCTAGCACTTGTCTGGCCAGCTGAAATGACTTGACCGGACAGTCCGAAGCGTGATTGGACAGTCCAGTTACTTCGGTGCCCGATTATGATTATGTATTGATCAGATAGTGGCAATGAACTAGCTGGACAGTCCGAACTATGTAAAGAGGACTGTGCAATGCTTTTGCATAGTTAGCAAAATTACACAGCCTGGACAGTCCGAGCTGTTCATCGTCCAACTTGGTCATGTGTTGGCCGCACGGTTGGAAATGAATTGCTCAGGCAGTCTAATGAGCTTTGAATAATTCAGTACTGTTGTGATCAGTTTAAGCTGGACAGTCTGGTATGGTATTGGACAGTCCGATCAATACTTTGTCCAGTTATGACTAGACATTGGGTTTGAATTAGCCAGACTGTCCATGATGAGCATTGGACAATGTGCAATGGACATTCTGGGTGATGTCAGATTGTCTGGGTGTTTTAGCCAAACGGCTAGTTGTTCAGTGATTGTTTGAAAAGTATAAAGAGCCGGACTATCCATTAGTGGTGCCGAACTGTCTGACTATAGTTTTTTGCTAGCAACGGTAATAAATCGCTAGTTGGTACGTTTGGGGCTATAAATACCTAATGCCTTGGACTCCTTGGTGTCTTTTGGAACCCTCTCTTACCAGTGCAACCCAAGTGAGAGTCCAAGAGTCCCTTGAGTATTTTGGAGATCATTTTCTTGCAAGTTTAGTCAACAACAACAACAACAACAACAAAGCCTTTCAGTCCCAAGCAAATTGGGGTAGGCTAGAGTTGAAACCCAACAGGAGCCGCAAAACAAGGTTCAGGCACGTAAATGGCTGCTTTCCAAGTAGACCTATTCAAAGACAAATCCTTGGGTATATTCCATCCTTTCAAGTCCCTTTTTATTGCCTCCTCCCATGTCAATTTTGGTCTTCCCCTGCCTTTCCTAACATCATTGTCGCGCCTTAAGATTCCACTATGCACTGGTGCCTCTGGAGGTCTCCGCTGGACATGTCCAAACCATCTCAACCGGTGTTGGACAAGCTTCTCTTCAATTGGTGCTACCCCTAGCCTATCACGTATATCATCGTTCCGGACTCGATCCATTCTTGTATGACCACAAATCCAACGTAGCATACGCATTTCCGCAACACTCAACTGCTGAACATGTCGTCTTTTTGTAGGCCAACATTCTGCACCATACAACATTGCCGGTCTAATCGCCATTCTATAGAACTTGCCTTTTAGCTTCTGTGGTACCCTCTTGTCATAGAGAATACCCGATGCTTGACGCCACTTCATCCACCCCGCTTTGATTCTATGGCTAACATCTTCATCGATATCTGCATCTCTCTGTAGCATTGATCCCAAATATCGAAAGGTATCCTTCTTGGGTACTATTTGACCATCCAAACTAACATCCCTCTCCTCATGTCTAGCAGTGCCGAAGTCACATGCCATATATTCGGTTTTAGTTCTGCTGAGTCTAAAACCTTTGGACTCTAGAGTTTGCCGCCACAACTCTAGTTTCCTATTTACTTCTGCTCGGCTTTCATCAACTAATACTACATCGTCCGCGAAAAGCATACCCCAAGGGACATTCCCTTGTATGTCCCTTGTGACTTCATCCATCACCAAGGCAAATAGATAAGGGCTCAAAGCTGACCCTTGATGTAGTCCTATCTTGATCGGGAAGTCACATGTGTCACCATCACTTGTTCGAACACTAGTCACAACATTGTTGTACATGTCCTTAATGAGGGAAACGTACTTGAGATAATTTGCTTTGAGCTTGAGAGTGGCTTAGTGTGCACCCACCAAGAGTCTATGCTTAAGGCTTTAAGTGAAGGCTTCATCTTATTACTCTTGGCATCTCGGCATGCCTAGCCAGTCTCAGAGACGAACCCGGTGATCTCTCAAGAAGTTTCTGGGAGACCCGGTGTGATTGTGAAGGGTTTGGAGTTCACCTTCCAGATTGAAGAAGAACCACCATGATAAGAGCGCCCATGGACTTCATGACCATGGGAGGGAGCTATACTATTGTGTAGAGTGCTCCAACGAGGATTAGTGGAGATTGTCGAATCTTCGATACCTCAGGAAAAACTTGCCTTGTCTTTGCATTTGCAACCTCTCTCTTTCTAGCTTTTTACTTTGTGCAATTTCAATTCCTAGTTTGCTAGTTTGAGTAGGATTGGACATAGGTTGCGAAACTTGGGTCACACTAGTGAAAAATGTAGACACTTAGGCTAGTTTACTTTCAAAGTTTAAATTGAGCCTTGTTGTTTAGGATTCCTATTCACCCCCTCTGTAGGACATCTTTGGTCCTACAGGCCGCCACTTATTCCTTTCTTAGAATTAGATTTGTGGCTTCGAGTGTTAATCACACATTGTATTTGCTTCTTCTCACGTAATTAGATTGTGTCGCTAGTGGAGGAGAAGGCTTAAGCAAGGTCAGGAGGGCAAGTGTGGATGCCATGGGCCCTGGGTACCTCATGGGAAGCTTTCTGGTCACTTGGACAGAGGATAGGCCCAATCTTGTAATTGGGGATGCAACAGGACTCGGTGCATTTTACCTTGTATGATAAGGAAAGGGATATAGTCCTAGTCGGGTATGTTGTATTCCTAGAAGTAAATTCCTTAGTCAAGTCTGGCTGGGATTTCTACCTTGTAACCTTGCCTCCTTAGTATATAAGGGGAGGCAAGGAGCCCCCTGGGGCAGAGGAAAACAGACATACAATCTCACCAGAGAAATCTCAAAGACAATATACAATAGCTAGAAGTAGGGTATTACCTCACCTCGAAGGCCTGAACCAGGATAAATTGTTTCGTGTTCCTTTGCAATCCATCAAGTTTAGGTCTCATGGGTAGCCCCATATTATTATTGCCGATATAAAACATCGACAGTTGGAGCGCCAGGTAGGGGCCTCGGCGAGATCATCTTCGACAAGCCTGATGGATTCAACCACCAGAGTCGATGGCGTCAAGTTCTTCCCGGGCAGACGATTAGCTTCGGGAGCCTCGACTTCATCACAGACAAGTTCGGCGACCTCACCCTGTCCGACTCGGATTCGATCTGATTGGCTAGACACCAAGCCGACTCCACGCCAGTCAGCCTGCTCAACGCTGCAGCAATCTTCAAAGACATGTTGCTGTGATCCCCAAGACGCCCGAGTCCTAGGACAACTCTTTCTGCCTCGAGCCGACCGATTTCGGGCTAAGAGAGGAAGAGAATATCAACCTCCTGTTGGGACTCGACAATGCCGCAAAAAACTACAATCAACATCTAATGCGGCAGACCCGATCCCCTGGAGTTTGACTTGAATATGGCCCAGAGCCACTCGAGATTGGATCTAGGGAGATTGGAGTTGTAATTACCCCCTCAACTACTCTGATTCCAACTCTCAGTCGGACTGCAGTTTGGCAAGATTCTCTCCACCATGAGCGGTTCCATCGTCGCAGTTGGAGTCGGATCCCTCACCTAGACGACAGAGTACCAGCGTTCACCCACGAGCTACAACAAGTCGCTCGGCCATCTGGCTTCAAGCCGACTGGAATTGAAAAATACGATGGGAAGACCAATCTTGAGTCCTGGCTCACAGTTTACACTCTGGCGATCTGCGCAACCGGAGGTAACCACAAAGCTATGGCTAACTATCTCCCAGTCGCCCTAGCCGACTCGGCGAGGACATGGCTAACAAGACTTCCTAGGCGGTCAATTGGCTCCCGGGGAGAACTCTGAGAGCGCTTCATCGCAAATTTCCAAGGAACATATATGAGGCGTTCTTCCGAGTATGACTTATATCAATGCCATCAAAGGAAAAATGATTCTTTGCGCGACTTCATCAAGAGGTATTCTGAGAAGAGGAACTCAATCTCAAAGATCAAGGACGAGGTCGTTATCGCCGCCTTCCGCAAGGGAGTTAAGGACACCCTGTTCATCGCCAAGTTCACTCGGAAGCCTCCAGCTTCTATCAAAGCTCTATATGATATGGCCAATAAATACGCTGATATGGCTGATGCGGTCACTGAGGGCCTGGACGACAAGAAGGAGCCCGATAGAAGGACAAGAAAGACAAAGATGACACAGCACCGACTAAGTCCGGCAACCGCAAGCGTAAGTCAGACAATGTCGTGGCAGCTGTGGAGCGCAGTCAGCCGTGAACCTCAAGGACGAACGACTACCAGAAAGTCATGAACGGGCCATGCCCTTTCCACCCAAAAGGGAA
The DNA here is from genome assembly GCA_003991445.1 of Oryza meyeriana var. granulata. Taxonomy (NCBI): domain Eukaryota; kingdom Viridiplantae; phylum Streptophyta; class Magnoliopsida; order Poales; family Poaceae; genus Oryza; species Oryza meyeriana. The sequence continues at coordinate 58,229 of RYFJ01001740.1, read as the reverse complement.
GCATGCGGCTAAGAATTGCTTCATGCTCAAGAAGTACGCTTTGGAGCAAACATCAGCATCTAGCGATGCCAAAGACAAGGACAAGCCAGATTTGGGCCCACCCGGCGACTATCAAGATCCCCAGGTTGAGCTCAATCACATCTTTGGAGGGCCGTCTGCATATGAGTCCAAGAGAAAACAAATGCTAATAGCTCAAGAAGTTAACTCAGTCTCGACAGGCGCCCCTCAATATCTGCGCTGGTCAGAGACGGCAATCACATTCAACCGCACAGATCACCCTGACTGAGTCACGCACCTAGGGTGTTATCCACTTGTCCTGGACCCGGTCATCAGGAGTATCATGCTGAGGAGCACCCTCAACATATTGTTCACCAAAACGCTCGATGAGATGAAGATTCCTCGATCCGAGCTACTACCGAGTACTGCTCCCTTCCACGTGGTAATCCCCGGCCTCTCTTCCACTCCACTCGAACAGATCACTCTACTAGTTACTTTTGGCACACGAGAGAATTTCCATGCTGAGAACATCTGCTTCGAGGTTGCCGACTTTGAGACCGCTTATCATGCCATACTCGGACGACCAGCACTAGCCAAGTTCATGGCGGTGCCCCATTACACATACATTGTGTTCAAGATGCCAGGGCCAGTAGGAGTACTTTCCTTACGCAGTGATGTTAAGCAAGCCTTCACCTGCAATAAGAAGAGCTATGAGTTGGCCCTGTCTCAAGAGGCAACAATCAGACGAAACTGTATTCGACTAGCTGCAACACCAGCAATCGAGGACAATCAAGTTCCGACAAGGAGGGCAACAAAGTTGGGAATGTTGGAAAATTCAGAGACTAAGAAGATCCCCCTGGACCCTTCCGATCCCACCAAGACTGCGCTTGTCGGAACCGGACTCGACCCCAAATAGGAAGACACGCTTGTCACCTTCCTCCAGGCGAACAGGGATATATTTGCAAGGAAACCTTCTGACATGCTTGGTGTACCAAGGGAGGTGATCGAGCATTCCCTCAACGTCAAGCCGGACGCTAGATTAGTCAAACAACGACTGCGGCGCTTCTCTCAAGACCACAAGGATGCTATTCAGGAAGAGATAACCAAACTCCTTGCAGCCGGGTTCATCAAAGAGGTCTATCACCTAGATTGGCTGGCAAACCCAGTCCTGGTCTGGAAGAAGAACAGTAAATGGCGCATGTGCGTCGACTATACCGACTTCAACAAGGCGTGCCCCAAGGATCCATTTGGTCTACCCAGGATAGATCAGGTGGTCAACTCCATGGCGGGGTGCGAGTTGCTTAGTTTTCTCGACTGTTACTCAGGATACCATCTGTTGACGCCGAAAACCGCCGGGTGTGCCGAAAAGCTCGCTGACGATCTGGTTCGGCGTCTGGTGACACGCGAAGGCCTGGGAGATCTGCTTAGCTCCAGTGCAGGTCCTAAAATATTGAGGTTCGCGGGCGTGCCAGTCAATTTGACCCAGCAATTGACAAGGAGATGAAGAAATTAGATCACTGATCCAATCGGCCAGCAAGCCGATACGGATTCCTTCCAGCCGATCGCCGCTATGCTCGTGCCCGGGCCTCTGCCTGTACTCGCGCCCGGGTCTCGTGCTCGCGTCCGGGTCCTTGTTGGTCCTCGTGCCCGGATCGGTAGCAACTGCACATCGGCTATCGGCCGATACGGGCTGATATAGGCTCCTCGTAGCCGATAGCCGATGGCACCTGTGTATCGGCTAGGAAACCGATAGCGCTATAAACAAATAGATAAGCTGTTAGTACAACGTGTGCATCGGCTAGAAGCCGATGATAAAATAGATATGCAGGATAGCAAGCCAGCCGACTGCCGAGGAAACACATATGCATCGGCTAGAAAACCGATGATAATATAGATGACCAAAACAGTATGGATAATATAGTCGGCTTTATAAAAAGATAACCTATCGGCTAAGCACTCCGATAGAACGTCGCATATACACCGATCAGCCCGACAAGGATAAATCTACTATTATCGATCTAGTAGTTCAAACCTAACTGATGCAGCACAGATCGATAATAGTAAAGGAACCTCAACGAGCCGATAGACCTAATGCAACTGTGATGAAAATAACTTACCGGCTATACATTCCGATAAGACGCTTGCGCAAAAACCATCAGCCTAGCAGGAACGATTTATCGCTGGCAGTTCAGTAGGTCGGACCCAACCGATGCAGCACGAACTGATGATAAATCGCCCCCAGTAAACTGATAAGATCTACGCACGCGTGATGTGATATACCTGACCAGCCTAAGAGGTCGGACTGAACCGATGCAGCCGTAGACAGATCCGATACACCGTGGTAAGCTGACTACCATAGACCGACTAGAATATCGGACCTAACCGAGAATGTCCTAGCCGATTGGTAGTCGGGGTAACGAGACTTACCCTCTCGCAGGAGTTCGGACCTAACCGATGCAGCCCCGCTCGAGAAGCAAGAACCCGTTGGTAAAGGGTGGCGATGCGCCGAATTTGATTGATCGATTGATTGATAGTTTACAAGGTACCCGGGCATACGTATATATACCCCGAGTTGGTACAGTCCTAATAGGACACGAAACAGAAGTTTCCTAATTATAAAAGGAAAAACTAACAAACCCCGATCAGATACGAGATCAGGTTTCCTAAAAATTATCAAAACTACCTAATTAGTAGATAAGGTAATTGACTGCCATGTCGTGGTCCTCACGATTCCTTCCTGAATCTGGCTTCTTCTGATTAGCTTCCAACGGCTGATATATCTTCTTTCCTTAACCAAATCCAATGTGAACCGTGCCAAATTTTGGCGTTAACACATGCCCCCCAATTTCGGAGTTTGTTATCAAACTTCGAAATTCTTCTTCTGTTTGGGCCTCATCATTCCTTCCTGGCCTCTTGAAATCGGCTTTCATGAGCCGATACCTTTTGTACTAGGTGTGCTAGGCTCTTGAAGTCTTCTGATGAAAATCTTTCCTTAATCGGAGCCATCAAACCTTGGAATGCTAATTCGGCCAGCTGTGCATCGTCCAGACTTAAACTATAACATCGGCTTCTAACATCACGAAACCGCTGGATATATTCTGAGACTGATTCCTCTGGCTTCTGTATTACCGATGTTAAGTCTATCAAACTCATCTCCTGACTCCCCATAAAGAAATACTTGTGGAATTGCTTTTCCAGATCGGCCCAACCTCGAACTGAGTTAAGTGGCAACGAAGAAAACCATGTAAAGGCCGATCTGGATAATGATAACGGGAAGAGTCTAACTCTCAAAGCTTCTACAGCCGATGCCTCTCCACATTGAGCCAAAAATCGGCTGACATGTTCCACTGTAGATATATCATCTTGCCCTGAGAATTTGGAGAAGTCTGGTACTCTGTATCGGCGCGGCAACGGGGCTCTATCAAACCAATCTGGATATGGAGGCCGATATATAAATGTTTCCTTCTTCGGTCTTAGACCGAATTGCTCTCTCATCACCTCTATGATTCTTGCTGATAAATCTTCTTCTCTTGTATCTTCGTCGTGATAACGCAGAGGTGGAGTTTGTAGCCGATTCTGATTCTGATATTCCCTCTGATAATTGTACTCAGGAACAGCTTCTGAATAACTCTGTTGATGCCCCCCATAGTACGCAGTTTGATATCCTTGAGGAATCCCATCTTGTTGCCCCCCGGGTATTTGAATCGGCTCTACTGCCTTCTTGATCAAGCTCTGTAATGTGTTCACCAATACCCCAGATTGATCAGTCAACGCATGATGAACTGCTTCATTAAACATGTCTTGGATCGGCTTCTGTGAACTCGTAGGTGATATATGGCTCGATTCGTCAATAAAAACAAGTTTTGGAAATTGCGACTTCTGAATCGGCCCTTGATCTGTCATACCGAAGGATTCTAGACAAAGCTTCCGAAAATCTTCGATGTTCTGCTCCATTTGTTGTCTCTGTTCTTCGGTCAAGTCTTCCATTGTGACTGGGATTATGTTGTCTGTGCTAACCTCTTTTCCAGCCATGTTGAAGTTCTGAGTCCCACCGGGTCAAAAACGTGTTGATTCAGCCGATAGGATATACTGTGATGATATGAAGATCGTGTCCCACCGGGTCAAAAACGTGTTGATTCAGCCGATAGGATATACTGTGATGATATGAAGATCGTGTCCCACCGGGCGTGCCAAAAACGTGTTGACGCCGAAAACCGCCGGGTGTGCCGAAAAGCTCGCTGACGATCTGGTTCGGCGTCTGGTGACACGCGAAGGCCTGGGAGATCTGCTTAGCTCCAGTGCAGGTCCTAAAATATTGAGGTTCGCGGGCGTGCCAGTCAATTTGACCCAGCAATTGACAAGGAGATGAAGAAATTAGATCACTGATCCAATCGGCCAGCAAGCCGATACGGATTCCTTCCAGCCGATCGCCGCTATGCTCGTGCCCGGGCCTCTGCCTGTACTCGCGCCCGGGTCTCGTGCTCGCGTCCGGGTCCTTGTTGGTCCTCGTGCCCGGATCGGTAGCAACTGCACATCGGCTATCGGCCGATACGGGCTGATATAGGCTCCTCGTAGCCGATAGCCGATGGCACCTGTGTATCGGCTAGGAAACCGATAGCGCTATAAACAAATAGATAAGCTGTTAGTACAACGTGTGCATCGGCTAGAAGCCGATGATAAAATAGATATGCAGGATAGCAAGCCAGCCGACTGCCGAGGAAACACATATGCATCGGCTAGAAAACCGATGATAATATAGATGACCAAAACAGTATGGATAATACAGTCGGCTTTATAAAAAGATAACCTATCGGCTAAGCACTCCGATAGAACGTCGCATATACACCGATCAGCCCGACAAGGATAAATCTACTATTATCGATCTAGTAGTTCAAACCTAACTGATGCAGCACAGATCGATAATAGTAAAGGAACCTCAACGAGCCGATAGACCTAATGCAACTGTGATGAAAATAACTTATCGGCTATACATTCCGATAAGACGCTTGCGCAAAAACCATCAGCCTAGCAGGAACGATTTATCGCTGGCAGTTCAGTAGGTCGGACCCAACCGATGCAGCACGAACTGATGATAAATCGCCCCCAGTAAACTGATAAGATCTACGCACGCGTGATGTGATATACCTGACCAGCCTAAGAGGTCGGACCGAACCGATGCAGCCGTAGACAGATCCGATACACCGTGGTAAGCCGACTACCATAGACCGACTAGAATATCGGACCTAACCGAGAATGTCCTAGCCGATTGGTAGTCGGGGTAACGAGACTTACCCTCTCGCAGGAGTTCGGACCTAACCGATGCAGCCCCGCTCGAGAAGCAAGAACCCGTTGGTAAAGGGTGGCGATGCGCCGAATTTGATTGATCGATTGATTGATAGTTTACAAGGTACCCGGGCATACGTATATATACCCCGAGTTGGTACAGTCCTAATAGGACACGAAACAGAAGTTTCCTAATTATAAAAGGAAAAACTAACAAACCCCGATCAGATACGAGATCAGGTTTCCTAAAAATTATCAAAACTACCTAATTAGTAGATAAGGTAATTGACTGCCATGTCGTGGTCCTCACGATTCCTTCCTGAATCTGGCTTCTTCTGATTAGCTTCCAACGGCTGATATATCTTCTTTCCTTAACCAAATCCAATGTGAACCGTGCCAAATTTTGGCGTTAACACCATCAAATTAGCCTAAAGGAGTAGGACTGCTTAAAGACTTCTTTTATTACTATAACGCCCAGAAATTTCACCTCCAAAATTCTAAACATTCAAGTGTATAAAATCCCTGTCCAGGAAAGCCAGGGTACACAATTGCAAGTTGCCATACAGAGTGCGTCTTACAAACAGAATAAAATTATATTATATACATGCAGCCGTAAAAACAAATAAAGCCTATACATAGCTAGTCAAGCGGAGGCTTCCAATCCACAGGCATCTTGACGGCAGAGCCAGCCTAGTCCTCATGCTGATCCTCGTCGGACACGTACTCCACCACTGAGAGGGGGAAAATGGAGCAAGACTGAGTACCACCCATAGTACTCAACAAACCACACTCAAAAATATGCACAATGCACAGGAGTCAAGGATAGGCTAGAGGTTTATTTACGTAAAAGCAGTTGTGTGGAGGCCATGGGCCCCGGGTACCTCATGACAAGCATATGGGCCACTCGGATAGAGGATGGGCCGAGTCTTGTAATTAGAGATATAGTAGCACCCGGTAGATTTTGCCTTGTACGAAAAGAAATATACAATCTTAGCCGGGTAAGATGTATCTCTAAGAAGGAAATCCCTTGGCCGTATCCAGCTGGGATTCCTACCTTGTACCCCTGTCCCCCAGTATATAAGGGGAGGCAGGGTGCCCCCTGAGGGCATGAGATCATAGATCATCAAGAGTTCATCAGAACCACCACCGTAATCCTCAAAGGAATACATCCTAACTGGATGTAGGGTATTACCTCACATCGAGGGCTTGAACCAGTATAAAATCTCCTCGTGTTCCTTTGCAATCCACCGAGTTTTCCCTTGCCGAGTAGCCCTCTAATCATATTGCCGGTGTAAAACATCGACAGTTGGCGCACTAGGTAGGGGCTTCGGCTAGATCTACACCAACAATCTCAATGGATCCTACATTAGGAGTCGACGGCGACAAGTTCTCCCCGGGAGACACAATAACCTTCGGAAGCCTCGACTTCATAGACTGCTCCAAGACTACTCTAGTCAGGACCGGACTCGACCCCAAAGCAAAGTCAGGAATTTTAACGGATTCGGACACGAAGAAGATCCCCCTGGACCCTTCCAACCCCTCCAAGACTGCTCTAGTCAGGACCAGACTTGACCCCAAATAGGAAGACACGCTCGTCACCTTCCTCTAAGCCAACAAGGATATCTTCGCGTGGAAACCATCCGACATGCTGGGCGTACCAAGGGAGGTGATCGAGCACGCCCTCAACGTGAAGATAGACGCCAAGCCAGTCAAGCAATGGCTGCGGCACTTCTCTCAAGACCGTAAAGATGCTATTCGGGAGGAGATAACCAAGCTTCTCGCAGCCGAGTTCATCAAAGAGGTCTATCACCCGGATTGGCTGGCAAACCCAGTTCTGGTCCGAAAGAAAAACGGTAAATGGCGCATGTGCGTCGACTACACCGATCTCAACAAAGCGTGCCCCAAGGACCCATTTGGTCTTCCCAGGATAGACCAGGTGGTCGATTCCACGGCAGGGTGCGACCTACTCAGTTTTCTCAACTACTACTCGGGACACCATCAAATCAGCCTGAAGGAGGGAGAATCAATGTATGCTCAGGTCCAAATTAGTGAACAGTAAACTATTTGGAAATAACAACAATTTTATGCATGAAAGAATTTTGTATGTAAGCTTGAGACCGACGGGCTTATACGGCAGAACCAAATAGCACCGAAATAATTTTAAATAATTGATGCAAAACAAGTAGAAATATTTTATGCATGTCTTAAATCATACACCACCCCAATTAACCAACGTTTCCCCAAAGTTTGGACTCCTATGCCATAACCCTTGAGTAAAAATTTCCACCCCAAAGTTGACCCGACTCCAAAAATTTTAATCAAATAAAAGGTCAAGATTTTATCCCTATCCTAGAACAATTTCCACTTTTCCTGAAATAACTCCAAGTGCAAGAAGCATATGCAAATGGGAATTTCATAGTGCTTTTAGGGTTTCCATTTGGCTAGTCCTACGGTCAAGTTCGGCTTTGATACCAACTTGTAACGCCCAGAAATTTCACCACCGAAATTCTGAACATTCATGTGTATAAAATCCATATACAGGAAAGCCAGGGTACACAATTCTAAGTTGCCATACAGAGCAATCCATAGGCATCTTGACGGCGGAGCCAGCCTAGTCCTCATGCTGATCCTCGTTGGACGCGTACTCCACCACTGAGAGGGGGAAAATGGAGCAAGACTGAGTACCACCCACAATACTCAACAAACCACACCCGAAAATATGCACAATGCATGGGAGTCAAGAATAGACTAGAGGTTTATTATGCATAAAAGCAGTTGCAAACAGTAGTAGTTTGCAAATAGTAAAAAGGCTGATTAATTGAATAATATTTAATCCTCCACTAATTAACGTTACACTACGTTAACCAGGCCTAACCAACTATCTGAACCATACCAGTTCCATTAAGTCAAGTTAATGAAGTAAGATGAGACTAATCACGGTGAGTCTTGACCAACATGCCCATAACCGCAGGCATGGATATTTGAATAGATTTAACTCTGATCAGAAGTGTACAACTGTACCCACAAGACATAGCCCCAAACACATTCTTGTGTGCTGACATGTCACCAGACACCCCGCGAGAGGCTGTGACAAGACCGTTCACGCAACCTCTCCCTAACCATCCACACCACGCTGAGGTTGCACCTACCGACAGGGCACACCATATCAGCCAGGCTACCCCCCTTGCACTACAATGGATCCGGAAGCTGATCAACCCGACCCTGAGCCGACCCAACTTCATCATGCCCATCCTCACCATCGGTGCCTAGGAGAGGGAGAAGAGACGCTATAAGCCCAGCCGTTGCCCACGCTGGCTAGTGGAAAGTACGAGTAATTGGCCAAGGGGTTCCTGCAAATAGGTCCTTAATTGCCATGGGTGTGACCAGCAAAACCATGCACCCACAGCCCAACATTTAGGTCAAATTTTAGTAATTTAACATTAACATATCCAAAGTTCTATTTTTCGACATTGAGTCAAACCAAGAATATAAATGTTAATATTTAATTCCCAGGTGAACTAATAGTTTCTAAGCACGGCTAACCATCCTAAGAATAGTATTCTATCATGTTGTTACCCAGGTGACAAGGGACAAGGTTCAAGTACTAAGGCATAGTCCTATCTATATAAATGTTATAATCCATTCCACATGAAATAATAAAAATGTGCAGGTTTATTTAAATAAACAAAACATTTTAGCAAAAAGCAGGTGCAAAATGATCAAGATTACAGTGCGACTTGCCTTGCTCCGGCTCGACGTACTCGGCTACAACCTCGAAGTAAACGGGAGGGTCGATTGCGTTGGATTCTATAACATACAATGCACAAACAATTAAAAACAGTACATGAGGGTAGCCAAACATGAGCTGAAAATATTTTTAATGAATTCTTGGAATTTTTTGGATTTAATGAAATTTGAATGGACTTAATCGGAGTTCGTATGAATTACTTAAGAATTTTTGAAGTTTTACTGTGATTTCTAGTGTAAAATTAATTATTAAACAATTTATTGCGCAATTAACCGAATTCTTGCGTCACCGGACCCCGGGGAGTCGGCGCCGATGTGGCGGGGAAGCGGGTGACCGCAGGGGCGCCACCCGGCGGGTCCGGATTTGCCCAGAGGCTGATCGGACGGCCCCGGACAATAGGGGCTGCCCCCGCTGGCGTGGAGTCATATTGACGTCCCCCACCGGCGAAAAACTGAAGTACGTTCTACAAATCCACTTCCCGGCTTCCCACAACGTCGCCAAGTACGAGGCACTTATTCACGAGCTCCGCATCGCTATATCACTCGGCATACGTCGACTGGTTGTGCGCGGGGATTCTCAACTCGTGGTAAACCAAGTCATGAAAGACTGGACTTGTCTCGACGATACCATGGTGGCATACTGTCAGGAGGTCCGCAAGCTAGAAAACAAGTTCGACGGGCTGGAAATAACACATGTCCTGTGTCAATACAACGACGCGGCAGACGAGCAGGCAAACATGGGATCCAAGCGAGAAGCAGTTCCAACTGGAATCTTTGTCGAGCAACTCATGGAGCCGTTAGTCAAGAAGAAACCGGCACCGGAGCAGTCGGGAGGCGAACCTATCCCGGCCACAGCCGAGGTGCTGCACATATGTCAAGACTGGAGGACTCCTGTTGTCAAATTTCTCCTAGACGACGAACTCCCAGAAGATCGCAGTCAAGCCGAGCAGATAAAGCGTCGAAGCAAAAGCTTCCTACTAGTCGGAGAAGACCTGTACCTAAGGAGCGCATCTAGTGTCCTCATGCGTTGCGTCACCACCGAGGAGGGCAAGCAAATTCTGCTGTTGATTCACTCGGGCATATGTGGCAACCATGCCGCATCCAGAACGTTAGTCGGAAAGGCTTACCGGCAGGGATTTTTCGGGCCCACAGCAGTAATAGACGCCAAGGACATTGTTCGTAAGTGTGAGGGTTGCCAGTTCTACGCAAGACAAACAAATCTCCCAGCCCAGGAACTCCAAACTATCCCTATTTCTTGGCCATTCGCAGTATGGGGGCTCGACATGGTCGGGCCTTTCAAGAAAGCGCCAGGAGGGTTCACACATCTATTCGTCGCGGTGGATAAATTCACCAAGTGGATTGAGGCTAAACCCGTTGCAACAATTATAGCGGCACGAGCAAAGGACTTCATCATGAGTATACTATACCGGTTCGGGGTCCCTAACCGCATCATCATCGACAACGGTACTCAGTTCACGGGCGGTGTATCCCAAGACTTCTGCGAAGATTTCGGCATCAAGATCTGCTACGCATCTATGGCACACCCGCGAAGCAACGGGCAGGTCGAACGAGCCAACGGTATGGTCTTACAAGGCATCAAGGCCAGGATATTCGACCGACTACAACCATACGTGGGCCGGTGGGTACAAGAACTTCCATCGGTTCTCTGGTCTCTAAGAACCACGGTTAGTCGGGCAACAGGGCAATCCCCTTTCTTTCTGGTCTACGGTGCCGAGGCTATGCTACCATCAGAGTTACAGTTCGGCTCTCCGCGAGTTCAGGCTTACACAGAAGACGTCTCAAATAATACCCGACTTGTCGAGATAGATCAGTTGGAAGAAGCAAGGGACACCGCAACAATCCAGTCGGCAAGGTATCTTCAAGGCCTGCGTTGCTACCACAATCGCAATGTCCGTGGCTGAGCCTTTTTGGTTGGGGATCTTGTCCTGAGGAAAATACAAACCACCAAAGACAGGCACAAATTATCCCCAATCTGGGAAGGGCCGTTCATTATAGCCGAAGTCACGCGGCTAGGCGCCTACCGACTGAAGACTGAAGACGGTGCTCTCATCAGCAACTCATGGAACATAGAACAGCTACGTCCTTTCTATACCTGAGTTTTATACTTTTTTCATGTGTATAGTTTCTCTGACTCACTACGCCACTTGTATCAACCAAGTAGTGAGTCGGGGGCTGCATGTATATATGTGTTGTCAATAATATACGAGCTTGTTCTACTCAGTCACGAAGCTTTACTACAACTGTCGCGTTTGCCCGAGTTCAGTTTCCTACTTTGAACGATTTTATTAAGTTCTAACAGAATAACTCAGCACGAACTACACGGTCAAGTAAAGCTAATGACGACTGAGTACATAAGCTTGGTGGCGCCAGACATATATTTACACATGTTTTCCACAAAATTTCATACATACCGACTACATAATATGTTGCCCTTACAGACTCAGGTCTCGGGTAATTATCTCAGCAGTCGGCTTCGCCCGGGCAATCAGCTCCAGCGCCTCCTCGGGCGTCATCTCCTCGGCAAACCCCTCCCCAATGGCTTCAATATCTGCCCTCGGGTGGATGGACTTGGTCATCGCCAGTGTCTGGGCCACGCCGGTAACGACACGCTTATCTGAGTACCTCTTCAGGGCACTCGGTGCGTCCTCAAGATGTGCCTCTACTTGGGGGATCCTGCTGCAACTGGTCCCCACAGGGCTAGGATCTATGAGGTCGAGGAGCCCTTTCACGGACCTGACGAGGGCCTCCCATGACTCCCCGATGACTCTTATCTCCTCTGTGTAAAACCGATACTGGGCCTGGACATTGACTCTCATGTCTATCCAGGTCCACCGGCAAGTAAACTTGTCAGATTTGGTTGTAGACGGAATGACTAATGGATTGGTTAAGATCATGGTCAGGTTGAGGACTTACTTTCATAGTCAGCCTCCCACCCGGCCACGGTCTTCTCCAGTTCAGCTTTTTCCTTACCGAGCTTGACGACGGCCTGTTTCAACTCAGCCTACTCCCGATCAAGCTCGGTGTTGGCCTTTGTCAGGTCAGCCTTGAACTTCTCAAGCTCGGCCTTGGCTTCTTCAGCCTCCTTCAGCTGGGATTCCCTCTCTGTTCGTGTCTTCAACTCTGCTTTGAGGGCTGCATGACAGATTAGCCAAGAGCTCAACCGTGCAGTCAAGACATAACTGGGCAGTCGGGAACAACGCAGCTGGATGAATACATCAATGGTTCAGTCGGGAAGGTACATTCGGGGAATTTACCTCTGATCTTTCCGGCTAGGGCCCAAGTCTCCTCCCTGAGCTGGTCAGTGCCACTCTTCAGCCAGGCTTCCCTCCCTGCGTGACGCACCTCCATCTCGGCCTTCAATGCCCGGAGCTGCTCCAGTTCCGCGAGATGGGGGGCCATTTCGACCAGGATTTCGGTCATCGCCTCGTTGCGGTCAACAAGCTCCTGCTCAGGGAGAGAGCAAGTCAAAATTGGAGTCAAGACGTCAAAACGAGAAGACCATCAGGACTCTTATCACACGGGGCATACCCGAACCCCCTCGGACCCGGCAATGGCGGCGGGGAGCAACCTTTCGTGTTCCCTCCTTGCTGCGGCCTCGTTAAGCCTGAAGCTCTTCATGGTCCCGTCGGGTGCCGTCCAGGTGAACGTCCGGGGCATCCTACGTGGAGGAGCTTCAATCCGAGGCAGGTTCGGGATCTTTGGCGGTGGCGATGATGACGACGAGGACCACAACGGTGATGGGGTCCTGGCCTCCACGCAGTCGTCCCCTGCGGCCTCGGGGATTGACTCGGGGGCTCCAACAGCAGCCTCTGCAGCGGGTGACACTTTAGGGGCTAGGGCCTCAACCTCAGTAACTGCCTCTTGGTCGGGCAGCGACGGCGACCCGGCAGTCGGGACCACCTCAGTCTCCGCGACTGGGCTGGCCATTGGCTCAGCGGGTATGTTCGCGACTGCCGGCTCGGCTGGGGCAGGCTCTTCAAGGGGAGCGGTCGGATTGGTCTCCTTGGGATCGATATCGGCCCGCTTCCTGCATGATGAAACAAGACATCAGAATGCTACTTCAACAAGCAAGAATCCCAGAAGACCCGGAGCAGCTTACCTCTTGGAGAACTTGAGTCTCCCACCAGGTGATTCAGGTTCCAGCGTAGTGCGCTCAGCAGTCGGGCTAGTCGGCGTCACAATTGGCAGCGGCACACCAGCTTGAGTTGACCTCGTCTCTGGTGTGGCTGGCTTGGGCACCCCCGTGCTCGGCGGTACCCGCTCTAGCCAACCACTCGGCGGTGCTGTTGCCGGACTCGGCAATAATGGGCTCGGCCCCGCAAGTCTCAACCTGGGGCTTGATCGCCTGGGCGTCGCGGTGGCGGTGTCTTTTATCTTTAGCCCTCCTACCATGACACGCGGCGTCATGGCCCCCTCGCCCCGATAAAGAACAGGTTTCTTCCCGGTTCTCTTGGAGTCGGGTTGGGCGGCAGCGGGGCCCCTTGGCCTTTTCTTCGATGCAACGGCCGACAACGGGCGGGAGTCCTCATCAAACTCCGCGCACCACTACAGAAGATTCAACAGAATACATCATACAATGCCAAGCAATCACACATACAAGTCCACAGGCATTCGCTACAAAGGAAAGATGGAGGTCACCTTGGGGTGGGGCCAACTGCGCCTATAAGACGCAATGCATCTCTTCTTGTCTTTGGTCTCGATCACCCCGCTGGAGAAGTATCCGAACAGGGTTTCCGTCACCTTCTGCTCATTGGCCGACTCGTGGCTGACCTGGTCAGGATCATGTTTTCGCTGGTAATCCCAGCCAAACGCACTCCTGTAACGACCCGCTTTCCTTATCCCTGTTGTAACTGGTTTTCTGGATCTTAATCCTTTCCTATCCTGTCAGCTGTGCCTCCGTTTTCCCTCTCCCCGGCCAGCCGACTACCTTCTCCCTTGTGCCGAGTAGAGTTGCTACTCAGTCCTTGTATCCTGCCCTTATCCTTGTCTTACTCGGACCTCTTTGCTGCCGAGTGAGCACGGTGATGTGGCCGACTACCTTGTTGAGACCTGTTGCTTCTTTGTCCCCCGAGTTGCACCCGCCCGTTGGACGCCGACTACCGAAGTAGAGAAGAATCAGTCTTCACCTGCCCTCAGCACCGCTTGGACCGATGGACAATAACCTGCTGCATCGCTTGGACCAGTGGTCAGTCCGAAGCCCTGTCAGTGAGATTTCTCCAACCCGTCCTAGCCTTGACCTTAATGTCTCATCGCACCTACAGTGCCTGCCAACTCCTCTGACCAGTTGGACTCCAAAGTCACTCCCTGTCATATCCCTGTCAGTTCATCTTGACTTCCTTGCTCCACCCGTTGCCCAGCTCCACCGTGCCTCAACCTTGCACGTCGGCTATATATATGGCCAACCGTGCCCCCCTTCTTCCTTTGTTTTGCAAACCGGCCAGCTCCAGCTCTGCTAAGTTTTCATCCTCTCAAGCTTTGGAGCTCTGTCGCCTGGTTCGCAAGCCTGGTTCAGCCGACTGCCCCCTTTTCTGCAGCCGACTACTTCTTGATCCTTTTTCTTGGTGTTTTACTTCTCCTGCTTATCAGTGTTTCTTTCTGCTTGTTCAGAACCTGAACCGGTGGACGATCCCGAAGCCGCCTTCGCCGAAGAAGACCCCTCCTTGGAACAAGGCAAGCCTCTTTGATCATATTGTTTCCCATATATGCAAAACTATGTTGTTTGGAAAATATATGCATGCTTAGTTTACACCTTTTTAAACTGTTGGCCTCGGTTTTGCAAGCACAACCGATGGACCTGCCCAGTAGTAGCACTTATTTGGTAGGATGTTGTTATATTTCTCCCTTGAAGAGCCCCACAAATGGCACGCTAGCATCCTATCTGAGGATACGATGCCGAGTAGAATGGCTTAGCTCTGCAACGTTGTTTGTCGTTGGGAAAAATGATGGGTTTTACTAAACAGTTTGGAAAACCCGATACCTTGTGTATCGGCGCGTTTTGTGAAATAAAGGAAAGATTTGTGAAAATCTTGATGTACAGAGACAGTGCCTGTGTGGCTTGGCTATGTATTATCATTAAGGACCGATTCCCATAGCGTAGATTTGTTTGCCAGTGATTTGTGAAAAGTATTTGATGGAAAGGGAACCGTGACCTGAGTTTGCCGAGTAAGCAAACGGAAGGCCTGTGTGGCCAGAAACGGATCTGTGTGATCTGGGGTGTTAAGCACCATAACCAAGTGTATGAGAAGTAAACAGGATGAAGATCATGCTCCCGGGTTGTAGCCAGGGCAGCAAAGTTTAAGCCCCCGGGTTGTAGCCAGGGCGGCAATTCAGTCTTCGGGTTGCAGCCAGAAGACGGTGATGAGCACGCTCCCGGGTTGTAGCCAGGGCAGCAGTGT
This sequence comes from Oryza meyeriana var. granulata, assembly GCA_003991445.1. NCBI lineage: Eukaryota > Viridiplantae > Streptophyta > Magnoliopsida > Poales > Poaceae > Oryza > Oryza meyeriana. The sequence goes on along the minus strand of RYFJ01001740.1, from coordinate 42,786 downwards.
TCTAGCTAGCTGGTTGTAGCCAGCCTAGCGGGCATTTAGTGCCATGATCATGCTCCCGGGTTGTAGCTAGGGCAGCAATGATGAGCCCCCCGGGTTGTAGCCAGGGCGGCCGATAGCTAGCTGGTTGTAGCCAGCCTAGCGGGCATTTAGTGCCATGATCATGCTCCCGGGTTGTAGCCAGGGCAGCGATGATGAGCCCCCGGGTTGTAGCCAGGGCGGCCGACTAGCTAGCTGGTTGTAGCCAGTGTAGCGGGCATCAAGTGCCACAGCTGAGATTTGGTTGTAGCCGAGTCTCAGGGTCAACGAGTGGTTGTAGCTACTCGGGAGATAAAGGACCAACAAATGCAAAGTAAAAGATGATAAGAACATGTATGATTATGCTTGATTCATTAAGTGGTGAGTTGTTGAAAAGCAACTTGCGGAATGGATGGAGGCGTGAGCCTCTGTCCGACAACTAAAATTTGGAACTCACTAGTGTTTGCAAAGAAAAGAGTTTATAAAGGCAGTCTTTCGCAAATGAAACCCTTAGCTCTTCTTGTCTAACCAACATGGCATCATTCCCGGCTTGCTGAGTACGAAAGTACTCACCTTGTTCATATATATGTATAGTAGGTTTTGGAGAAGAAGACGAAGATCCGACTGCTGCTGAGTTCCTCCAAGACCAGGCCGACTACGAAGACCTCTGAAGGTTTCGAGCCTAGTTCCCAACCGAGCCTGTGGAGTAGTTTTTGTCCAGCTTCCGCCCTGTTCTGCTGTTTCGCTAGTTTACCAGTTGATTATTTTTGCCCATCCCGGGTCTGTCCTGGATGGATCTCGTTGTACATATATGTAAGTACTCTGTTATGTATTTATTGTAACTCTGAGTTGTATCATTGTTGTGCGTACCCGACTACTGATCCTGGGATCGGGTGCCTTATGCACATGGTGGCCTTCCACCTAGTCGGGAGGCGCCACAACTCCTCAGCTTCAGGGGCTAGAAGCGCCGAGTCAGGAACCTCCTGGCCACCCAGGGTCCAGTCAGGCTAGCCTTGTTGAAGTTATCTAACTTTGTCAACAGTTGATGCACCTGGCCCATCTCCTCAAGGGTTGGATCTGCTGACCAATTTGGTAAAACCACTGGTGGCAAGCCGGTGAATGGCCGCAAGGAGGGAGCTAGATCTGCGTAATAGAACCACTCCTTGTGCCAGCCTTTTAAGGAGGATTTCAAGGGAAGATCAAGATATGACTTTTTCCTATCGCTCCTTAGCTGAAGACCAGCCCCCCCAATTACACTGATGTTATTTTTGGAGGGCTGGGGTTTAAGGTGGAACAAATGCCTAAGGAAGTTGAAATGGGGTTCCACGCCCAAATAACACTCGCACAGAGTAACAAATATGGAGATCTGAAGGATTGAGTTGGGATTCAAATGCACCAACTCTAACTTATAGAAGTCAAGGATTCGGCGGAAGAATGCAGAAGAAGGAAGGCACAAACCCTGGTCGAAAAAAGAAGCAAAAACTACCGTTTCGCCAGATTGGGGATTTGGAGCCGACTCACCCTTAGCCAGCCGCCAGCGGATCACCTCTTGGCTGGGCAACTTCAGTTGACACTCCAGCAGCTTCAGTTTCACCGAGCCGCAATCTGAAGTCGGCCAAGCACTCTCCGGCGCACCCGTAAGATCCGAAGTTTTCGGCATGGCTAGAAGCGGTAAGATTTGGGGAAAAACGAATCGGGGGCTTGGAACAGACGAAGAGGATTGGAATCGCCTAAGTCCGGGTGGGGAACAGCAGCAGCTAACCCTAGCTGGGTGGGAAGCGAAAAGTTGGGCGCGAAGGTGGAAGACGAAGCGATTGGCTGATTTGGGGAAGATGAAGGAATCTTTTTCTCTCTCCCCGCTTTTATAGAGCCGATGCCGACTAGATGGGCTTGGGCCTACACAGTTAGCACTGGGCCACCAAGAAATGAGTTCCTACGGTAGCATGCTCCATGTGGGCTGCCCGCATGCTGAGTTGAAATTATAGCCCTGGTGCTACTAACAGGAGCCGATGAGGTAAACAGATATGCTTCATGAGAGCCTTACTGGTAAACATATATGTTTGGGTAGTTGTTTTATCCACCAGGTCTCGAGGATATATCCTTACAAGGATCACAAGCTGGTCTTCATTAAAATTGGGCATGCAGGTATCTTTCTCGGGTACACCTGACCATGCAATGGATATATTTTTCATGCAGTGGTACTCGGCCTACATGCGTGGCCACCAGTTGCCATGAGCAACATCATTCCAGCCGACATGACGCTGAAGAGTCTAACTTTCGAGTAGTGCACTACTCGGGAGAGACTATAAATATTTTTTCCCGCTGACATGATGCGGAGGAGTCTAACTTCTGAGTGGGACGCCACTCGGAAAAGACTATAAACCCTTTTTCCAGCTGACATGATGCTGAAGAGTCCCATATACGAGTAGCATCCTACTCGACAAGACTATAAACATACATTCCGATTGACATGAAGTCAAAGAGTCCTATATACGAGTGGCATGCTACTCGGCAAGACTATATATTAAATTCCGGTTGACATGATACCGAAGAATCTCATATACTAGTAGTAATCTACTCGGGAAAGATTATCAGGGTAAAGATCTTTGACTTTATGTTTAATTGTCTTCACAATTAAGCACAAAGTCGGGGGCTACACCTAATAGGTGCGCCTATTCGGCGCACACTATTCATATATCTACATGAAGCCCTTCATAGCCTCGTTGCCAGCTGACATGAAGCAGGACTCGGGAAGAAGACTTACTCGGACAAAGAGTACTTGGGAGCATCGCACTCGGGCAATCTTCACCGTGGAGGACGAGCACTCGGCATTAGATGTGACTCAACTATGAAGGTCTCAGGGGGCTACTGTGGAGGCCATGGGCCCCGGGTACCTCACCACCAGCATATGGGCCACTCGGATAGAGAATGGGCCGAACCATATAATTAGAGATAAGATAATACCCGGCAGGCTTTACCTTGTACAATGAGGGATAACAATCTTAGTCGGATAGGTTTCTATCTCTAAGAAGAAAATCCCTTGGTTGTATCCAGCTAGGATCCTTATCATGTACCCCGGTCCCCCAGTATATAAGGGGAGGCAGGGCGCCCCTCAGGGCACGGAAGATCATTGATCACAAACCACCTCAGAGGAACATTGAGGGCCTGAACCAGTAGAAATCTTCTCTGTGTTCCTCTGCAATCCACCGAATTTACCTTCGCCGAGTAGCCCTATAGTTTTATTGCCGGTGCTGAGCATCGACAATCGCCGCCGCCTAAGAACTATATATATGGCATCACCCCGCGTTGGCCCTGCCCGTGCCCTAGCCGCCACTGCATCTCGTCCGAGCTGCCCCTCTGCTTCCCAACCACCGCCGCTACACCAAAGCCGTTGCCAACGATGTTGTGCCCCAGCTGCCATCGCCCGGTCACCGCCGTCACCTTTGGGCCCCCGAGCTGCCCCTGCCCCATGGCCAAGCCGCCACCTCCCTCGTGCGTCTACCACTGCAGTCGGGCTTCACCGCCATCTACGGTGCCGCTCTTTACCGCCGTGGCTGCTGCAGTCGCGCTGGCCATCTCCCCGTCCACTTCGGCCGAGTGCCATGGGGGCACCGGCGAGCTCACCACGCCCTTGTGTCGCTGCCTACAAGCTCGACCGTCAGCACATCTCTTTGTGACAGACGCGTGGGACCCAGCGCCTCTCCTCTTGATGAGGACATCATGTCTTTAGATACACACTTACAACCTCTTCATGATGAACAAGATGTGCAACCGATCCAAGGACCAATTACTCGCGCACGTGCCCATCAACTTAATCGTCAGGTGAATGCGTTCCTAAGCTTACATGGAAATATTTCTATGAATGGCATGCTATTTAATTCTTGTGATGATTTTATTGTTATTAGGAACCTGGGAGAAGACCATGGAGAATAGCTCAAGAAACCACATATGACAGTGGAGACAACAAGTGCAAGTAAACTCCTATTCCCGAGACCGATTTAGTTTCGGGCTGGGAGACAACGTTAACTTCCAATGGCCATAACTTTTGATCCAGAAGGAGTTACAGGGCCTACAAGTACTTGTTGGAAAACTTATGAAGTCTACATTCAGATTGTTTTGGTTTCACATCAAAATTCCTCATGAACTGTCCGGAATCGTTGAAACAAGACACATATCTCTTCCAGTCCGAGTCTGTTTTGGGCCTTGGCCTTGTAATTATGTCGTGGGCTAAACCCATGAGGAGTACGCCCCTCATAGGGCAAAACCTCACCCTATGACGTCCTAACTCGTATATATTCAGTAGCTGCCGCTGTTTAAGTTGGGTTTTGCTTAGATTATTCTGTCTTTGAACAGTTTTGCCGTTTATCAGTTTGTGAGACCCCAGCTCGAGAGTATAATCATTCATCTGCAATTGAGTTGCAATCTTTCTTGTTCTTGTTTGTGTTCTTTGATTCGCATGCAGGGATTAGCCTTTGTGGCGAGGTCAACCGGGCAGCGCACGGTTGATAACGAGAGGAGATATGGTGCAGCGATTGCAGGGTTCGGGTCATGGTGATCCGAAGCCGGATTGTGAGTGTCAATTCTCCGCCAAATCGAGAGTTATCCTTACCTAACGGAAGATTGGGCACCCCGTTGCTATCAAGTGGTATCAGAGCGAAGGTTGCCCATTAGGTAACATTCTGTTCCGTCCGGTTTCAATTTTTGTTTCTATACCTAGAGTCCAGAAAAAGCCACAAAAACAAAATTGGTAGTCATTTGTTTTTCCTGTCCTACAACCACGTTTAGCCTTTTTGCATAATTCTGTTTTAGAGTCCGTAGTGTTGAGTTTGTGTCCTAGGTCGAGTTTGGTTGCTGGCTTAGATTGTGTTTGAGTCCAATTGGTAATCCATCCGCTACCCCAGCAGCCACCGCCACCATATCATCCCCGATTTCACCACCTAGCCTCCACCAAAACACTAATACGGAGGACCTTCCTTGAAACAGCCATAACTTTTGCATACGGACTCGGAATCAGGCAAATAAATAACTTTGTCGGGTTCGCCGAAATCAGTTTTACAAAATTCAGGCCGGAAAATTGGGTTTTCACACTCCGAAGTTCTAGCACGAATTTTAAAGCACGCTCGTGTATTTCCACAGGCCACACCTTATATCAGTTTGAGCTGCCACCTCCTGAGGTTGTTGTTCTTGTGCTCCTAGTTGAGAAAAAAATATCAGAAAAATAAAAAAAAGGTGTGAAAGAAGAAAAAAAAAGAGAAAAAAAGGAGAGGAGCACATAGGACACACCAGGGAGCCATCTGTGTGCTGTTTTGTGCTGTGTTCTTACCTTGTCCTTATTTCTTTGTTGTTGTCCTTTCATACTTGTTTGTCACCCTTGTTTTATCACATCTGGGTTAGAACTCGTTTAGGCCAACAACTAGGACAAGTGCTTGGGACATTTTTCAGCATTACTATCTGTTATTGAATTGTGTGCCACTAACATTTTTGGCCTCCCAAGCTCCACATATATACTTCTGGTTAGCATGGTGTTGACCCTTGCAATCGCTGGATCACGCCCTCAAGGTATCACGAACTAGCCACCGGTTGAACCATTCCTTGCTCGCTAGTCTCAGAACCTTGTAAGAGCTCGGTAAGGTGCTTCCATTTGCGAGTGTCCACTATCCTTGCATAGTAGTAGTTGATAGGGATCATACTTTTCTGCTGTTTGTTCCTATTCTCTACTAACCATGGCAGGTGAGGTGAATGATTTCGCTGATTGTGCTTCTAAAGAGGAGATCATTAAACTAGATCAGAAGATTGAGGAGAATGTAGCTGCCGTGAATGCTATGCGGGAAGACCTCCAAGCTATCGTGGGGAGCATTACCACCCTCACTAACTGCGTCGAGCAATTGGCAACAAACCGTGACCCAACACCACCACTTGTTGATGATGACGGAGATAATGAAGACGAGGAAGCCGACAATAGTGACGCACGTGATGCACTTCGTGATGAGCGCCTACGACAATGGCTGCGATTCAACCGGCGAGGTATGGGAGGTAACCGCCACCAAGGGCGAGGTAACGATGATCCTTTTGCTAAAGTTAAATTTACCTTGCCGTCATTTTCTGGAAAATATGATCCTGAAGCTTATTTGGATTGGGAGATGACCGTAGAGCAAAAATTTAATTCCCATCTAGTTCCTGAAGTCCATAGGGTTAGGCAAGCAACTAGTGAGTTCAAGGACTTTGCCATTATCTGGTGGAATGCACTAGTTAAAACTGGCTTAGAACCTGACACATGGGCAAGGTTGAAGCGAGCAATGCGGAGTAGGTTTATTCCTCCTTCCTTCAAACGTGATTTGAGAAATTAGTTGCAACGCTTAGACCAAGGAGAAAAATCTGTAGAAGACTACTTTCAGGAGCTACAAATAGGAATGCTACGTTGTGAGGTAGAGGAGGATGAGGAGGATAAGATGGCTCTATTTTATGGGGGGTTGAGACGTGACATTCAGGACATTATTCAATTAAAGAATACAATTCTCTTAACCGATTGTTCCATCTAGCTATATTAGCTGAACAGGAATTGCAGGGAAGGTAGCCATTGAGAAGGAACAATTGGGGAAGCACGTCTACATCGAGGCCTCCCTTTGGGTCCGGAAAAAGTACCTCCACCACTAGTCGGACTGCTACACCCTCCACCAATCGGGTGCGATCAGAGGCATCGGCGCCAACATCCCGTGCTACCGAGGTGAGTAAATCTGTTCATTCGCAGGCACCCGCAAAAAGTGCATCATCGGTTGCTTCCACGGGGCGAACAAGAGATATCTAGTGCTTCAAGTGCAAAGGGATGGGACATGTGCAACGTGATTGCCCGAACCGGAGAGTCCTCATTGCTATAGATGATGGTGAGTACACTAGTGCTAGTGATGTGAATGATGAATTAGCACATGGCACTAACAATGCAGGTGATGAAGATGAGAGCGATGAGGAAGTGGAGCATATAGGTGCAGAAGATTCAAGCAAGTACTTGAGCATTATAGCACAACGGGTACTAAGTGCTCAAATGGAGAAGGCGGAGCAAAATCAATGCCACAATTTGTTCCAATCAAGGTTCGTGGTTCACAATAGAGCATGCTGTGTTGTCATTGATAGCGGAAGTTGTAGCAACCTTGCTCGTTCAGATTTGGTTGACAAGCTAGGTTTGCCTACACAACCACATCCATGGCCTTACTACATCTAATGGTTCAACTCTTGTGGTAAGTTGAAGGTGAGTAAAGTTGTGAGAGTGCAATTTTCTGTTAGAAATTACCATGATAATGCAAATTTTGATGTCGTGCCTATGCAAGCATGTTCTTTACTTTTGGGTAGACCTTGGGAATATGATAGAGATGTGCTGCACTGTGGTAGAACTAACACGTACACTTTCTCACATAATGGTAAAAAGATTGAGTTGCTACCAATGACCCCTGTTGAAATCTTGAAGGATGATATAACGCGTGCTGAAAATAAATCTAAGTCTAAAAATCAGCAAGTAGCTAAAGATGTGTTTCCACCTAAAAGGGAGAAAAAAGAGCCACCTGCTAGGAAAGACACACTTAAATTGAAAGGAGCTTCCATGTTAGCTACTAAATCTGAGATTTCTGAGTTAAATGTTAATGAATCTATTTGCTATGCTTTGGTTTGCAAGGAAACTTTCTTTACACTTGAGGACTTGCCGAAATCTTTGCCACTTGCTATTACTAACCTTTTGCAGGAGTTTGCTGATGAATTTCCAAGCGAGATACCCTCAGGGCTGCCACCTATGAGAGGAATTGAGCATCAAATTGATTTGATCCCGGGAGTTGCGTTGCCAAACTGTGCGCCGTACAGGACCAATCCCGAAGAGACTAAGGAAATTCAGCGTCAAGTGCAAGACTTGCTTGAAAAAGGGTATGTACGTGGGAGCCTTAGTCCTTATGCTATTCCTGTTATTTTGTTGCCTAAGAAAGATGGGTCATGGCGCATGTGTGTCGATTGTAGAGCCATTAATAACATAACTATTAGATATCGTCATCCTATTCCTAGGTTAGATGATATGCTTGATGAATTGAGTGGCTCTGTTGTGTTCTCTAAAGTAGATTTGCGTAGTGGATACCACCAAATTAGAATAAAATTGGGTGATGAATGGAAGACCACGTTCAAAACAAAATTTGTTTTGTACGAGTGGTTAGTAATGCCTTTTGGTTTGACTAATGCTCCTAGTACGTTTATGCGACTTATGAATAAAGTTTTACGCACTTTCATTGGTAGATTTGTGGTGGTTTACTTTGATGATATACTTATTTACAGCAAGTCTTTAGATGAACATAAGGAACATTTACGTGCTGTTTTTAATGCTTTGAGAGATGCACGTTTGTTCGGTAACCTCGCGAAGTGCACTTTTTGCACGGAACAAGTTTCTTTTCTTAGTTATGTTGTGACTCCACAGGGAATTGAAGTTGATGAGACCAAGATAGAAGCGATCAAGAGTTGGCCGACTCCTACATCGGTTATACAAGTGCGGAGCTTTCTTGGGTTAGCTGGATTGTACCGTCGCTTTGTGAGAGATTTCAGCACCATTGCTGCACCCATGAATGAGATCACAAAGAAAGGCATTCCTTTTCGATGGGGACAAGCACATGAAGATGCCTTTAATTTGCTTAAAGAGAAGTTGACTCATGCACCACTACTCCAACTCCCTGACTTTGGTAAGATTTTTGAGCTTGAATGTGATGCAAGTGGTATTGGGATTGGAGGTGTGCTTATTCAAGAAGGTAAGCCAGTTGCATATTTTAGTGAGAAGTTGTCAGGACCTAGTTTGAACTATTCAACTTATGATAAAGAATTATATGCTTTGGTTCAAACATTAGAGACTTGGCAACATTATCTATGGCCAAAGGAATTTATCATACATTCTGATCATGAGTCTTTGAAACATATTCGAAATCAAGCTAAATTGAATAAACGACATGCTAAATGGGTAGAATTTATTGAGTCGTTTCCATATATCATTAAGCATAAGAAAGGCAAAGACAATGTGATTGCTGATGCTTTATCTAGGCGCTACACTATGTTATCTTAACTTGATCATAAAATTTTTGGATTGGAGACAATAAAAGAATTATATGCTACTGATTTGAATTTTAAAGCAGCTTATGATCACTGTCAAGTGGGAAGAACATGGAATAAATATGTGTTGAATGAAGGATTGTTATATCGAGCTAACAAATTATGTGTTCCTGCAAGCTCTGTTCATCTTTTGTTTTTGCAAGAAGCACATGGAGGTGGATTGATGGGACATTTTGGAGTGAAGAAGACGGAGGATGTGCTGGCCACTCACTTCTTTTGGCCGAAAATACGGCGTGACGTTGAACGATACATTGCACGATGCAGCACTTATAACAAAGCTAAGTCCCGTCTTAATCCATATGGACTTTATATGCCTCTACCCGTCCCTAGTGCTCCTTGGGAAGATATTTCTATGGATTTTGTTTTAGGGTTGCCTAGGACAAAGAGGGGGAGGGATAGTGTCTTTGTTGTTGTTGATAGATTTTCCAAAATGGCACATTTCATTCCTTGTCATAAGAGCGACGATGCTACCATAGTTGCTGATTTGTTTTTTAGGGATATCGTTCATCTACATGGTGTGCCCAATACAATTGTTTCAGATCGAGATACCAAGCTTTTGAGTCATTTTTGGATGATGTTGTGAAGAAAATTGGGGACGAAGTTACTATTTTCTACAACTTGCCACCCCCAAACCGATGGACAAACGGAGGTGGTGAATCGTACTTTGTCAACGATGTTGCAGGCTGTTTTGAAAAATAATTTGAAAATATGGGAAGAATGTCTTCCACATGTGGAGTTCGCCTACAACCGTTCGTTGCACTCCACCACAAAGATGAACCTATTCCAGATGGTATATGGCTTTAACCCTCGCACTCCAATTGATTTATTGCCTTTGCCTTTTTCAGAAAAAGTAAATTTTGATGCTAAGACACGGCCTGAATTTCTGTTTAAGTTACATGAGACTACTAAGAAAAATATTGAGCATATGAATGCAAAGTATAAACTTGCTGGTAGTCAAGGTAGAAAGGAGCTTATTTTTGAACCCGGTGATCTTGTTTGGTTACACTTAAGAAAGGATAGGTTTCCTACTTTGCGCAAGTCAAAATTAATGTATCGAGCTGCTGGTCCTTTTAAAGTTCTTGCAAAGATAAATGATAATGCATACAAGATTGATTTGCCTGCATATTATGGTGTGAGTGATGTTTTCAATGTTACTGATTTGAAGCCTTACTTGGGTGAAGAAGATGACCTTGAGTCGAGGATGACTCCAAATCAAGAGGGGGAGGATGATGAGAACATCATGTCTTTAGATACATACTTACAACCTCTTCATGATGAACAAGATGTGCAACCGATCCAAGGACCAATTACTCGCGCACGTGCCCGTCAACTTAATCGTCAGGTGAATGCGTTTCTAAGCTTACCTGGAAATATTTCTATAAATGACATGCTATTTAATTCTTGTGATGATTTTATTGTTATTAGGAACCTGAGATAAGACCATGGAGAATAGCTCAAGAAACCACATATGACAGTGGAGAAAACAAAGGCAAGTAAACTCCTATTCCCGAGACCGATTTAGTTTCGGCCTGGGAGACAGCGTCAACTTCAAACGGCCATAACTTTTGAGCCAAAAGGAGTTACAGGGCCTACAAGTACTTGTTGGAAAGCTTATGAAGTCTACTTTCAGATGGTTTTGGTTTCACATCAAAATTTCTCCTGAGCTATCCGGAATCGTCGAAACAAAATATGTATCTTTTCCAGTTCGAGTCTGTTTTGGGCCTTGGCCTTGTAATTGTTTCTTGGGCTAAACCCATGAGGAGTACGCCCCTCATAGGGCAAACCCTCACCCTAGGACGTCCTAACTCATATATATTCAGTAGCCGCCACTGTTTAAGTTGGGTTTTGCTTAGATTATTCTGTCTTTGAACAGTTTCGCCGTTTATCAGTTTGTGAGATCCCAACTCGAGAGTATAATCATTTATCTGCAATTGAGTTGCAATCTTTCTCGTTCTTGCTTGTGTTCTTCGATTCGCATGCAGGGATTAGCCTTCGTGGCGAGGTCAACTGGGCAGCGCATGGTTGATAACGAGAGGAGATGTGGTGCAGCGATTGCAGGGTTCGGGTCGTGGTGATCCGAAGCCAGATTGTGAGTGCCAATTCTCCACCAAATCGAGAGTTATCCTTACCTAACGTAAGATCGGGCACCCCGTTGCCATCACCTCTCCAAAGAATGACTGATGGGCCCACCTATATCATCCCGATGAATCACAGCCGTTCAAAACCCTAGATCCATCCAATCTCTCCGATCTTCATTAAAACCTCAGCTGATCTCAATCCTTCCCGATTCAATCCGAATCATCAAATTTCTTTAACCCTTCGGTATTGCCACGTCATCTCTAGGCCGCCTCATCATCAATCCATGCCATGTCCTCTTTTTCCCTTGGTTCTGTGAACCAAGTCTATCTTGAGCCATGCCACCAATAGTGGGCCCCGCTTCCTTTTCCAGTTGAAAAATAATTCCTTCAGTAATTAATTTCCGAGAGAATACTTCAGAGAATATTCTTTCTCCTTTTTCTTTTCGGTTTTTCTCTGAAATTAATCTTCCAGAAGCCATAACTTTTTCGTCTGAACTCCGATTCAACCCATTCTTCTTCCTAAATTCATCTAAAATCATGATCTATCTGTATATGTACTTTTTATGTACTGTTTATTTAGAGTTTCTTAGGGTTTTTCTTGTTTTGTGTCTAGTCACGTTATTCATCATTTTGGAGGAACGTGAAGTACGAGGAAGAGTTCGGAAGATTTGCAGAAGACGTTTTCGATTGCAAGGCAAGTCACACAACAGTCCCCTTGAGCATGTTGATCCCATTGGTGAAAACTATTTTATTTTAACGTTATTGCATGCAATGTATTAGAATGTCATTATTACAGGTACTTATTTATTATCCTATACCCTTTGACTGTGGCCATGAATTGCTATTGATACATGTACCTTGATACCCGGGATTAATAATACTGACTAGCTGGATGAATATTTACTGATCTAGCTTGATTATTTAGGATTTGCTTAGCCGATGCATAGAAACTTTAGCATCATTTTATGTGGGGAACTAATGATTCATTTATCGATAATTAATGGATAATGGTTAGTGTTTCACGACAGTTGGTCGTGGTTGGTTAATTAATCTTGCCAACTAAAACTTGATTAAATAGTGGGTTGTGAGCACCATGTTTGACGATGTTGCTAGTGGTGCTCATGACAATTAAGGATCGGTTCGCGGGCTACTTGTTGCGAAGCAATATCCATACTAACCACAAGCCAGAATGGGCAACAACTGGACTTGTAGTGTAGCATGTCCCAGCAAGAGGCACCACGGTGTGTTTAGTTGATAGGTGGTAGTGTCAATAAATCCACAATGGTAGAGCCAATAAGCCCATGTTTGGGAGCTAAGAGTTTCTCTAGTCTGGAGGTTGGGCCACCTCTGCTGGGGACTTGGTCGGTGCTCTTTCTGTTGGGTGTGTTATATGAAGGGTCCTGTCACAATCTCTATTCGGGTACTTTCGAGTATCACGACGCATGGCTGACATGAGGTTTTGATTCTGTCTTATGGATAAATTGGTACACCTCTAGCCAGAGTAAAACTATTTGAATAGCCGTGCCTGCAGTTAATGGTCAGGCCTAGCAATGTTTTCTATGATTAATCCCACACTACTCATTAATGATAATAAATGGTGGAATTTGAATACTTCAGTTTGGAGGGTTAGGGTTTGGGCCTGAACTGCATGGAAGTGCTATTCAGTGGTTAATTTAATATTGATTATTAATTAAACTATACTATTTTCAATGATTTTAAATGTAAATGTTTAAAATGATGTTTATGCAAATAAGCCATACTATGCCTGTCCTTTGGAATACCTGTTGCATTATTTTGCATTCCTTGTGTGGCTTGCTGAGTACGGTGGGTGGTACTCTGTCTTACATTATTGCAATCATCAGAGTGAAGATTTACGAGGAGGAGAAGTTTGGTGTTTGGCTTATACCCCAGTTGAGCTGCTTGTGGCTTGGTGCCGTTGCTTTGCTTGTTGTCATCCCGCTACTGCTTTCTTCTGTGTGAGGACTAAGTTCCTCTTCTGTAAGTATTTATCGTTATTATGTTTTGGTTATGTTTATCAAATTATCGATTTGTGTACCTCGGCTGATTCTTGGACTAGGGTTTATTGCACAAATTAGCTTTAGAAATTCTTGTGAATTTCTGGGCGTGACAGGAGACCATGGGCCCCGGGTACCTAATGGGAAGCTTTGTGGCCACTCCGATAGAGGATGAGCCTAATCCTGTAATTAGGGATACAATAGGACTCGGTGCATATTATCTTGTATGATAAGGAAAGGGATATAGTCCTAGTCGAGTACGTTGCATTCCTAGAAGGAAATCCCTTTGTTGGAGTCCGACTGGGATTCCTATCATGTAACCTCACCTCTTTAGTATATAAGGAGGGGTAGGGAGCCCCTTGGAGCAAGGCATACAATCTCACCAGAGAAACCTCAGAGGAAATATACCACAACTGGAAGTAGGGTATTACCTCACCTTGAGAGCCTAAACTAGGATAAATTGTTTCGTGTTCCTTTGCAATCCGTCAAGTTTAGGTCTCACGAGTAGCCCCATATAATCATTGCCGATACAAAACATCAACAGTTGGCGCGTTAGGTAGGAGGTCATCGAGATAATCTTCATCAAGCCTGATGCATCCAACCACCGGAGTCGACGGCGTCAAGTTCTTCCCTAGGCAGACAATTAGCTTCGGGAGCCTTGACTTCGTCGCCAACAAATTCGGCAACCTCACCCTGACCGACTCGGACTCAATCCAATCAGTCGGGAACCAAGCCGACTTCACGCCAGTCGGCCTACTAAATGCTACAGTAATCTTCGACGACATGCTATGGCCATCCCTAGAATGTGTGAGTCTTGGGATAGCTCTTTCTTTCGGTGTTCGACTCGGACTCGGCCTTGAGCCGGCCGAGATCGGGCTAAGAAAGGAGGAGATCATCAATCTCCCATTCGGACTCAGCAATGCCGCGGGTAACTTCAATCTCACTCCGATGCGGTAGATCCAATCACCCAAAGTTCGACTCGGATACGGCCTAGAGCCGCTCGAGATCGGATCTAGGGAGGTTGGTGTTGTAATCACCCCCTTAAATAACTCCTACTCTGACTCACAGTTGGACAGTAGCTCGGCAAGCTTTTCTCCACAATGCAAAGTCTTCATGGTGTCCAAGGGCTCAACTCCCACTCAAGATGCACGCCGACTGCACAATCAACAAGAGGAGGAGGCTCGCCGACTACGTGAGCAACAAGAGGAAGACGCACAAAGCTTGCAAGCTGAGCGCGATGCTGGTAATGACAACTTGCACAAGGCTAGGCAGACTGCTCAGAAGGAGATCCTCCAAACCCGAGTTGGCGACCATAACGTCTTCGTGACCCCACAATAGAATGTCGTGGCTACTGCCACACTACTAGACACCTTGCAGTTCGGGCCTGACCACCACGCTACCCCAACCATCGCAAGGATCAAAGAAATGATCACCACTGTGACTTGTCAGCAGTGGCAACAATCTGGAGACACCCTTATACTGTCAAACAAGATGGCTTCTGACACAGCAATCTCATCTGCCTCAGCATGGCGCCGTGCAGCTGGTTCTAGTCAACCTTGTTTAGAGGCGCATCATATGTCACTCGGCAATCAGAACAATGATTGATGGCGGCACCATCATGATGACCGCTGTGACAACCGGGATGCCCGAGGACGACTACGGCGCGATCTCTGCGAAGACATCAATGCCCGACGCCGAGAGTGCGAGGAAGACGAGCGCCACCGACTGGAAGATGAGCATGAGCGCTTCGGCCTCCACCACAAGCGATTTCATCACCATAGCCAGAGTCGGAGCCCTTACCTGGATGAAGGAGTACCGGCGTTCACATACGAGCTACAACAGGTCAACTGGCCATCTGGCTTCAAGCCGACTGGAATTGAAAAGTACGATGGGAAGACCAACCCAGAATCCTAGCTCATAGTCTATACCTTGGTAATCCGTGCAGCCTGAGGCGATCACAAAGCCATGCCCAACTACCTCCCAGTCGCCTTGGCTGACATGGAAAGGACATGGCTGATAGGGCTTCCCAGGTGGTCAATTGGCTCCTGGGGAGAACTCCATGAGCGTTTTATCGCAAACTTCCAAGGAACATACGAGAGGCCATCTTCTGAGTACGATCTGTATTAGTGTCACTAGAGGAAGGACGAGTCCCTCCGTAACTTCATCAAGAGATTCTCTGAGAAAAGGAACTCAATACCCAAGATCAAGGACGAAGTCGTCATCGCCACTTTCCGCAAGGGAGTTAAGGACACCCCGTTCATCTCCAAGTTCACTCAGAAGCCTCCAAGCTCTATCAAAGCTCTATTCGATATGGCCAACAAATATGCTGACTCGGCTGACGCTATTGTTGAGGCCCTGGACGACAAGGAGCCCCGACAGAAGGAGAGGAAGGACACTGATGAAGTGGCCCCAACTAAGTCCGGCAATCGCAAACGCAAGTCAGACAACGTTGTGGCGACCGCTGAACGCAGCCAACCACGACCCCTGAGGACAGACGAGTACCACAAGTTATGAACGGGCCATGCCCTTTCCTCCCAAAGGGGAAGTATGCGGCAAAAAATTGTTTCATGCTCAAGAAATTCGCTTCTAAGAAAACAACAACGTCTAGTGACAACAAGGACAAGGATAAGCCAGACTCAGGCACAACCGGCAACTACGAAGATCCCTAGGCTGAGCTCAACCACATCTTTGGAGGGCCATCTGCATATGAGTCCAAAAGAAAACTGAAGCTAACAGCTCGAGAAGTCAACTCGGTTTCAACAAATGCCCCCCAATACCTACGTTGGTCAGAAACTGCAATCATCTTTGACCGCACAGACCACCCCGACTGAGTTACGCATCCAAGGAGTTATCCACTCGTCCTAGACCTAGTCATCAAGAGTGTCAAATTGAAGAAGGTTTTCATCGATGGAGGAAGCACTCTTAATATTTTATTTGCCATAACGCTCGACGAAATAAAGATCACTCGATCCGAGTTGCGGCCGAGTACAGCTCCCTTCCACGGGGTAATCCCCAGCCTCTCTTCCACTCCACTCAGACAGATCACTCTGCCAGTTACTCTTGGCACGCAGGAGAATTTCTGCACCGAGAACATCTGCTTAGAGGTTGTCGACTTCGAGACCACGTATCACACCATACTCAAACGGCCTGCACTAGCCAAATTCATGGCAGTGCCCCATTATACATACATGGTGCTTAAGATGCCAGGACCAGTAGGAGTACTTTCCTTACACAGTGATGTCAAGCAAGCCTTCACCTGAGACAAGGAGAGCTACGAGTTGGCCCAATCTCAAGAAGTGGCAGTCAGACGAAACAATATCTGACTAGTTGCAACACCTGCAAATGAGGACTATCAAGTTTCGACAAAGAAAGCAGCCAAGTCAAGAATTTCAGCAGATTCAAAGACAAAGAAGATCCCCCTAGACCCTTCTGACCCCACCAAGACTGCGCTTGTTGGGACTAGAGTCGACCCCAAATAGGAAGACGTGCTTATCACCTTCCTCCAGGCGAACAGGGATATATTTGCTTGGAAACCTTCCGACATGCCTGGTGTACCAAGGAAGGTGATCGAGCATTCCCTCAATGTCAAGCCGGATGCCAAACCGGTCAAGCAACGACTACGGCGCTTCACACAAGACCGGAAAGATGCTATGCGGGAAGAGATTACCAAACTCCTTGCAGCCAGTTTCATCAAAGAGGTCTACCACCTGGATTGGCTGGCAAACGCAGTCTTGGTCCGAAAGAAGAATAGTAAATGGCGCATGTGCGTTGACTACACCGACTTAAACTAGGCGTGCCCCAAGGATCCATTTGGTCTACCTAGGATAGATCAGGTGGTTGATTCAACCGCGGGGTGTGAATCAGCCTAAAAGAGGAGGACTGCCTAAAGACTTCTTTTATCACACCATTTGGGGCATACTGCTATGTCACTATGTTGTTCGGGTTGAAAAACGCTGGCGCAACGTATCAACGTGCGATCCAGCGGTGTCTTCACACTCAACTCGGGCGCAACATGGAGGCGTATGTCAATGATGTGGTGATTAAGACCAAAGTCAAGAAAGACCTCATCGCCGACTTGGAAGAAACTTTTCAAAGCCTTCGGAGATTCAAGATGAAGTTGAACCCGGAAAAGTGCGTCTTCAGAGTACCTTCTGGAAAATTACTAGGCTTCATCGTATCACAACGAGGCATCAAGGCTAATCCATAGAAAATCAATGCTATCATGAACATGGCACCCTTGACTAGCCAGAAGGATGTACAGAAGCTGACCGGCTGCTTGGCGGCACTAAGCCGATTCGTTTCCTGACTCGGCGAACAGGGTATGCCCTTTTTCAAATTATTGAAGAAAGTTGATAATTTTCAATGGACGCCAGAAGCCCAACAAGCTTTCAAAGACTTCAAGAAGTTCCTCATGTCACCACCCGGTTGGCATCACCAATGCCCTAGGAGCCACTCATGTTATACCTTGCGCAACCACTCAGGTAATCATCACGGTGCTGTTCATCGAGCGGGTAGAGCCAGGACACATACAAAAAGTTCAAAGGCCAGTTTACTTTGTTAGCAAAGTCCTAGGTGAATCCAAGATGAGATATCTCCAAGTCCAGAAGCTGTTGTATAGCTTGCTCACAACTGTCCGGAAGTTGGTGCATTATTTTTAGTTGCATCAAGTTATAATCGTCACATCGTGTCCACTCGGGGACGTCCTACACAATCGCGAGGCCACTCACAGAATCGCTAAATGGGTGCTCGAGCTAATGATGTTTGACATTGCTTTTCAACCTCAGTCAGTAATCAAGTACAAGCACTCGCCGACTTCGTGGCTGAGTGGATATAAGTTTAGTCGGCTACATCAACAGACAAGCTAGAATACTGAACGATGTACTTAGATGGCTCTCTACAGATTGACAAAGTAGGGGCTGGTGTTGTCCTGACGTCACCCACCGGAGAAAAGTTGAAATACGTCCTTCAGATACACTTTCCAGCATCCCACAACATCGTCGAGTATGAGGCACTCATCCACGGGCTCCGCATCGCCATATCACTCAGCATCTGCTGACTAGTAGTACACGGGGATTCTCAACTCGTGGTGAACCAGGTCATGAAAGACTGGATGTGTCTAGACGAGAACATGGCGGCACATTGTCAGGAGGTACGGTAGCTAGAAAACAAATTCAATGGGCTAGAGATTACACACGTGCTACGCTAATACAATGGAGCTGCAGGTGAGTTAGCCAACATGGGATCCAAACGAGAAGTTGTCCTGACTTGTTGAGCAATTATTGGAGCCGTCAGTCAAGAAGAAATCAGTACTCGAGCAGCCGGGGGATGAATCTACCCTGGCAACAGATGAAGTACTAATTATCTCTCAAGATTGGCGGACTCCAATCATCAGGTTCCTCTTGGAAGACGAGCTCCCAGAAGACCGCAGTGAAGCCAAGCGGATCAAACATTGAAGCAAATGTTTCCTTGTAGTCAGAGAAGATCTCTATTGTCAAAGTGCATTCGGAGTCCTCATGCGTTGCGTCACACCTGAGGAGGGCAAGCAGATTCTGCAATGCATCCACTCGGGCATATGTGGCAAAGGCTTATAGACAAGGATTCTTCTGGCCGACTGCGGTTACAGACACCAAAGATATAGTTCCGACGTGTGAGGGATGTCAGTTCTTTGCCCGGTAAACACATCTTCTAGCTCAAGAACTGCAAACAATTCCAATCTCTTGGTCTTTCGCAGTTTTGGGGCTTGATATGGTCGGGCCATTCAAAAAAGCGCCAGGAGGGTTCACACACTTGTTTGTCGCAGTGGACAAATTCACAAAGTGGATCGAGGCAAAACCCGTTGCTACCATAACAGTGGCAAGGGCAAAAGACTTCATTATAAGTATTGTATATCGATTTTGAGTTCCCAACCGCATCATAACGGACAACGGCACTCAGTTCACAAGTGGCATTTTTCAAGATTTCTATGATGACTTCGGCATCAAGATCTGTGATGCTTCTATGGTGCATCAAGACTAGGGTGTTTGACTGACTACATGCCACGCCCAAAATTTCCAACCAAAATTCTGGGTTTTTATTGTGTGTAAATCCTTGTCTAGGAATCAACCGAGGCACACATGACATAGTTGATAATCAAAGTAATTATTTACATATCAAAAGTATTTATTACAGAAGCGAATGGTGCCTCTCAAAATAATAAAGTTCTAACAGCGGAAAATAAGCTAAAACAATGTGACGACACCCACTCCATGAACTTGACCAGGTTCCCGCTTAATCCTCCAGGTAGTCCTCCTTGCTGAAGTACACCTCTGAATGATGATTGTTGATTGCAAGGTGAGTACATGAAATACTCCGCAAGCCACACAGCAAATATGCAAGTGCGCAGGATAACAAAGGATGGCATAATATGGCTCAATTTGCATAAACAACATTTAGTAAAGCATTTAAGACAGTAATAAAACATCAATAATTAATCAATATTATCCCACACTATACCATTCACCAAATGGCATAGGCCCAACCACTCCAACCTGGAGCTAACCATGATTCATCCTTCAATAATCAAAATTTAATTAATGTGGGACTAATCACAGAAAACATTGCTAGGCTCGCCCTTAACCGTGGGCACGGCAATTCGAATAGTTTTACTCTGGCCAGAGATGTACCAATTTACCCACAAGACACAACTCCACAAGACATCACTGTGCGCCTTGATACCACCACGGTACCTTGGAAAGGAATTGTGACAAGATTATCCATGTAACTCGCACAATAGGAGAGCCTTCCGACGAACCTCCGGTCTCTGGTAGGGGTGATCAAGTGCCTTCCCGCAAGATGGCCCGATGCTCAAAGCATGGTCTTATTGTCACTGCCATGTGTGGACTTATATCAGCCACAAGCACGCCCTAGTGCCTCCAATTGAACTTGGCACACTTCAAACTCCTACTATCCCATTCTAGCTTGTGGTTAGCACAAGTGTTGCTTTGCAACAAGTAGTCTACGAACCGGTCCTTAACTGCCACAAGCACCGCTAGCAACATTCACAACCCTGGTGCTCGCAACCCACCTTTTAATCATGTTTTAGTGGACCATTAAATCATCGTCTCACGACCACAGTCGTAAATGGAATCATCATTTCATGTGAATAAAATATTATAACCAAAGTTAATGTTATAGCCCATCAGTTATTCTATTGTTTGCTAAGCATGGCTAAGCATGGTCCTAGAGGTAACGTAGCTAACCAATAAAATAAGCTAGCTAGTCACATTTATCCCATAGGTACAATATCTAGTAAACAAGTCAAAGGGGCCATAAACAAGGATTAGGGTTTCCCTTTACCAATGACATTCCAAAATAAATACAAAGTTGAAAGGAAATATAGCTTTAAACATAGGAACAATATGCTCAAAGGGATTTATGAATCTGTGTGACTTGCCTTGTTGCTCCTCACAGGCCTCGGAACTCTCCTCGAGAAACTGTGACTCTTCCTGACTGTCGGCGGCTAAAGGCAGTAAACAAAAAAGAGCACAACAGTACATCAACACACATAAACAGTACAATATTATATTTTTAATGGGTAGATCTCGATTTTTAAAGAATTTTACAAGTTGAATCACCCCAAATAAAGTTTGGATGAATTAGTTATGAATTTTAGAAATTTAAACCCCTTTTAAAAGCCTTTAAAATAATTAAACCGATTTGTTTCGTCATTAGTGAATTAATTTAATTCGGGAAAAGGATTATGACGTCCGCACAGGAGAGAGAGGTGTGGGCCGGTGACTAACAAGCAGGACCCACTAGATAGAGAGCGAAAAGGGCTCGGGTCTATGGTAAACCAGGTTCACCGAGGTCCACAGGGGTTTCAGCAATGTAGATTTAATGAGTTTCGATCAGACGGCTCAGATTAGATCAGGGTTTTAATAGGGATCAAAGGCTTAGATCTAATCCTACTCAGATCAGATGGCTCAGATTTCGCAAGGTGATCAATGGCTTGGATTAGATCGGATCAAGCAGGCCTATGGCTGACCTAGATCCCGACGTAGCATCCACGTCGGCTGTGGCTACAGCGGAGGCGGTGGCATGGCTCGGAACCCAATGGTCGACGGCGATCGATGCACGGCGGTGCATGGCAGATGCAGAAACGGGTAGAGGGGAGAGAGGCGAACCTTACCGTGGGTGAAACGACAATGAACGGCGACGAGGGGCCTCAATGGCGAGGTTTTAGCGGCGGAGCATTTCGGGTTCACGGTGGCGACGGTGCTCCGGTGGCCTCCGAGGGTAGGGAAGTGGCGGCCGAGATTCCCCGAGGTGCGATGGTGCTAATGGCGGTGGCGGCAGGCACTAGCAATGGCGGAGGCGGTGGCTAGACGCGACTGAGAGCTCGGCGGCGACGGCGATTGGATCCTGTGCGTGGAGGGGCTGCTTAGGGCTCGCGGTGGCTACGGGGGTGCACGGGGAAGGATCCTAGAGGCCACGGGGTTGCTATTTAGGGAGGGAGGTAGTGCAGACCGGCTTGGTTATGGCTCCCATGGTGGCGGAGGGAATCCGGGCTTATCCCGAGCTGAGCGAGCGAGCAACCACTACGAGATTTGCCGCGAAAGATGGGGGAAACGGGAGAGGAGGATTAGGTGATCATTTCCCCTCAACCAATTCAAACAACGGGCGTGCGACGAAGTCCGAATTGAATCGGATTCAGTGCGAGATCGTGGCGGCTTCGGAGTCCGCCCCTGGATGGAGGTAGTGGAAAACTCCAATAGGTAGTGCCCACCTGTCGGCGGTAGGAGGGAGGAGGGGAGGTGTGGGCTAGTGGGCTGGGCCGGACAGCACACGTGAGGGAGGGAAGAGAGCACAGGAATGGGCTGAATTCAACCCAAGGCATAGGGGGAGGGTTTTTGATTCTTTTTCATTTATTTTAATATTGTGAACTCAATTTAATTCACTAAAAATAGTTCCCTTAATCAATTAAATCCCAGAAAATTCCAAGAAATAGGTGATTGTCGGTGGATTGTAGAGGAACGCTAAGAGATTTATACTGGTTTAGGCCCTCGATGTGTGGTAATACCCTACGTCCAGTTGTAGTGTTATTCCTCTGATGGGTTGTGTTGATCGATGATCTTCCCGTGTCCTCATGGGGCGCCCTGCCTCCCTTTATATGCTAGGGGATAGGGGTACATGATAAGGATCCTAGCCGGATACGGCCAAGGGATTTCCTTCTTAGAGATAGAAACTTATCCGACTAAGACTGCTATTCCTTATCGTACAAGGTAAAGCCTGCCGGGTGCTATCTTATCTCTAATTACATGATTCGACCCATCCTCTATCCGAGTGGCCCATATGTAGGTGATGAGGTACCCGAGGCCCATGGCCTCCACAGTAGCCCCTGAGACCTTTATAGTTGAGTCACAGCTGATGCCGAGTGCTCATCCTCCACGGTGAAGATTGCCCGAGTGCAATGCTCCTGAGTACTCTTTGTCCGAGTGAGTCTTCTTCCCGAGTCCTGCTTCATGTCAGCTGGCAGCGAGGCTATGAAGGGCTTCATGGAGATATATGAATAGTGTGCGCCGAATAGGCGCACCTATTAGGTGTAGCTCCCGACTTTGTGCTTAATTGTGAAGACAATTAAATATAAAGTCAAAGATCTTTAACCTAGAAGTCTTTCCCGAGTAGTATACTACTGGTATATGAGACTCTTCGGTATTATGTCAACCGGAATAAACCTTATAATCTTGCCGAGTAGGGAACTACTCGTATGTAGGACTCTTCGACTTCATGTCAGTCAGAATGTGTGTTTATAGTCTTGCCGAGTAGGATGCTACTCGTATATGGGACTCTTCAGCGTCATGTCAGCTGGAAAGGGGGTTTATAGTCTTTTCTGAGTGGTGTCCCAACCAGAAGCTAGACTCCTCCGCATCATATCAGCAGGAATGAGAAATTTATAGTCTCTCCCAAGTAGTGCACTACTCGAAAGTTAGACTCTTCAGCGTCATATCGGCTGGAATGATGTTGCTCATGGCAACTGATGGTCAAGCATGTAGGCCAAGTACCACTTTTATGAAAATAAATCCACGGCGTGGTCAGGTGTACTCGAGAAAGATACCTTCATCCCCAATTTTAATGAAGACCAGCTTGTGATCCTTGTAAGGATATATCCTCGAGACCTGGTGGATAAAACAGATACCCAAACATATATGTTTAGCAATAAGGCTCTCATGAAGCATATCTGTTTACCTCATCGGCTCCTATTAGTAGCACCAGCGCTATAATTTCAACTCAGCCTGCGGGCGGCCCACATGGAGCATGCTACTGTAGGAACTCATATCGTGGTGACCCAACACCGACTGTGTGGGCCCAAGCCCATTTAGTCAGCACAGGCTCTATAAATAATGGGGAGAGAAAAAGATTCCTTCGTCTTCCCCAAATCAGCCAATCGTTTCGTCTTCCGTCCTCGTGCCCAAATTTTGCCTTTTGCTTGGCTAGGGTTAGCTGCTGCTGCTGTTCCCTGCTCGAGCTCGGGCGATTCCAGTCCGCTTCGTCTGTTCCAAGCCCCCAATTCGCTTTTCCCCCAAATCTTTCCGCTCCCTACCATGCC
This sequence comes from Oryza meyeriana var. granulata, assembly GCA_003991445.1. Classification (NCBI taxonomy): domain Eukaryota; kingdom Viridiplantae; phylum Streptophyta; class Magnoliopsida; order Poales; family Poaceae; genus Oryza; species Oryza meyeriana. The sequence goes on along the minus strand of RYFJ01001740.1, from coordinate 18,970 downwards.
GAAAGCTTCGGATCTTGCGGGTGCGCCGGGGAATGCCTGGCCAACTTCGGATTGCGGCTCGGTGAAACTAAGGCTGCTGGAGAGTCAATTGAAGTTGCCCAGTCAGGAGGTGATCCGTTGGCGGCCGGCTAAGGGTGAGTCGGTCCCAAATCCCCAATCTGGCGAAACAGTAGTTTTTGCCTCTTTTTTCGATTGGGGTTTGTGCCTTCCCTCTTCTGATTTCTTCCGCCGCATCCTTGACTTCTACGGGTTGGAGTTGGTGAATTTGAATCCCAACTCGATTCTTCAAATCTCCATATTTGTTAATCTCTGCGAGTGTTTTTGGGTGTGGAACCCCATTTTAATTTCTTCAGGCATCTATTCCACATCAAACCCTAGCCCTCTAAGAATAATGTCAATGTGATTGGGGGGGCTGGTCTCCAGTTGAGGAGTGATAGGAAGAAAACATATCTTGAACTCCCCTTGAAATCTTCCCTGAAAGGCTGGCACAAGGAGTGGTTCTATTGCGCAGATCTGGCTCCCTCCTTGCGTCCATTCACCGGCTTGCCATCGGTAGTTTTACCAAATTGGTCGGCAGATCCAACCTTTGAGGAGATGGGGCAAGTGCACCAATTGCTGGAGAAATTGGATAAGCTTAAAGAAGCTAGCCTGACCGGGCCTTGGGTGGCGCGACATTTCTTGACTCGGCGCATCTAGCCGCTGAAGCTGAGGAGCGCGTTCGGCTGGGATTTCCAAGGCAAACTTCATCCTGACCGAGTAAGCCACAAGTCGGCCGATAAGTTCAAGGTAACCGAGACCCTGTTTGGTTACTTCTCCGAGGGGGTGATCGAGACCGAGGACGATAAACGTCAGATTGCTGCTTAAAGCTTCCTTAGGTAACACCCCAAGGTAATCTTCCTCCCTCATCTGTGATGAATGCCAGTGGGTCTGTATCTATGATTGCCCAGCATTATGTGATAGATGTTATTGAATCTTTTGTAGGAATGCGTGGAGTTCGATGAGGACTCCCGCCTGTTGTTGGTCGTTAGAGTGAAGAAGAGGTTGAGGAGCCCTGCTGCTGCCCACCTGACTCCAAGAGAGCCGGGAAAAAGCCCGTTCTATATCGGGGTGAAGGGGCCATGACGCCGCGTGTCGTGGTTGGAGGCCTGAAGATAAAGGACACCGCCGCCACGGTGCCCAGGCGATCAAGTCCCAGGTTGGGATCAATATGGCTGAGGTCGACGCTGCTAAGCAAGGCGAAAGCGCCGTCGAGTACGCGGTCCGAGCAAGCGCCACCAAGCACACGGGTGCCTGAGTCGGCCACGCCACCGACGGGGTCACCTCCAGTTGCCATGCCGCCGCCGACTGCTTCGCCGACCAGGCCAACAACCGGGCGTACCGCTCCACAGGGACCCGGATCGCCCGGCGGGAGACTGAACTTCTCCAAGAGGTACGCTGCTCCGGATCTTCTGAGACTCTTGTCTGTTGCAGTGGTACTTTGATGTTTGTTTTGCCATGCAGGAAGTGTGCCGATATCGATCTCAAGGAGACCGCTCCGACCGCTCCTCTTGAAGAGCCTCCCCCAGCCGAGCCCGCACCTGCGAGCACACCCGCTGAGCCGGTGGCCAGCCTAGTCACGGAGACTGAGGTGGTCCCGACCGCGGGGTCACTGGTGCCGCCCGACCAACGAGCACTTGCTGAGGTTACTGCCCCAGCCCCTGAGCCGATGCCCGCTGCTGAGGCCATTGTCGGAGCCCCCGAGTCGACCCCTAAGGCCGCAGAGGATGCCGATGTGGGGGCCGGGACCCCATCTCCATCATGGTCATCGTTGTCACTGCCGCCGGAGATCCTGAACCTTCCTCGGATTGAAGGTCCTCTGCGTAGGCTCCCTCGGACGTTCACCTGGACGGCAGCTGACGGAACCGTGAAGAGTTTCAAGCTTGATGAGGCCGCGGCGAGAAGGGAACACGAAAGCTTGCTTCACGCCACCATCACCGGGTCCCAGGGAGTTGGGGTATAGTTCTTGTGGCAGAGTCGTGGTGGTCTTCTTGTTTTGACGTCCGACTCCACTCTTGACTTGTTCTTTCCCTGAGCAGAAACTTGTCGATCGCAATGAGGAGATGACCAAGATCCTGGTCGAAATGGCCCCCCACCTCGCGGAATTAGAGCAGCTCCAGGCATTGAAGGCCGAGATGGAGGAGCGCCACGCGGGGAGGGAAGCTTGGCTGAAGGATGCCGCCACCCAGCTCAGGGATGAAAACTGGGCCCAAACCACGAAGATTAGAGGTGAATCCCCCGAATGCGTCTTCCCGACTGAACTCTTGATGTATTTCTCCAGCCGTGTTGTTCCCGACTGCCCAGTTACGTCTTGGCCGCAAGGTTGAGTCCATGACTAATCTGTCATGCAGCCCTCGAAGCCGAGTTAAAGACCCGAACAGAGGGGGAAGCCCAACTAAAGGAGGCCGAAGAAGCCAAGGCCGAGCTTGAGAAGGTCAAGGCCGACCTGACAGAGGCCAACGCTGAGCTCGAACGGGAAAAGGCCGAGTTAAAAGAGGCCACCATCAAGCTCGGCGAAGAAAAAGCCGAACTGGAGAAAACCGTAGCCAAGTGGGAGGCCGACTACGAAAGTAAGTCCCCAACCTGATAGTGATCTTAACCAATCCATTAGCCATTCCATCTGCAACCGAGCCTGACAAGTTTACTTGCCGGTGGACCCGGACAGACATGAGAGCCAATGTCCAGGCCCAATATCAGTTTTACACAGAGGAGATAAGAGTCATCAGGGAGTCACGGGAAGCCCTCGTCGGGTCCGTGAAAGGGCTCCTTGACCTCATAGATCCCAGCCCTATGGGAACCAGTTGCAGTAGGATCTCCCAAGTAGAGGCGCGTCTTGAGGATGCACCGAGTGCCTTGAAGCAGTACTGGGATGAGCATGTCATTGCCGGCGTGGCCCAAACCCTAGCGATGACCAAATCAATCTACCCGAGGGTAGACATTGAAGCCATCGGGGAGGGGTTTGCCGAAGAGATGACGCCCGACGAGGTGCTGGAGCTGATAGCTTAGGAGAGGCCGACTGCTGAGATAATCACCCGAGACCTGGGTCTGTAAGAGTAATATATCATGTAGTCGGTATATATAAACTTTTGTTCAAAAAATGTGTAAATATATGTGCAGTGCCGCCAAGCCTTGAATTACTACTCAGTTGTCATTAGCTTTACTCGAATGTGTAGTCTGCACCGAGTTAGTCTGTCGGAACTTAATAAAATCGTTCACTGTAAGAAAGTGCACTCGGGCAAACGTGACAGTCATAGTAAGGCTTCATAACTGAAGTAAGATAGGCTCGTATATTATTGACAAAACACATATAATACATGCAGCCCCCGACTCACTACTCGGTTGATACAAGTAGCGTAGTGAGTTAAAGAAAACTGTACACATGATAAAGTATAAAGCTCAGGTATAGAAAGGATGTAGCTGTTCTATATTCCATGAGTTGCTGATGAGGACACCGTCTACGGTCTTCAGTCGGTAGGCACCTGGCCGCGTGACCTCGTCTATAATGAACGCCCCTTCCCAAAGTGGGGATAATTTGTGCCTGTCTTTGGTGGTTTGTATTTTTCTCAAGACGAGATCCCCGACCAAAAAGGCACGGCCATGGACATTGCGATTGTGGTAGCGACGTAGGCCTTGAAGATACCTTGCTGACTGGATTGTTGCGATGTCCCTTGCTTCTTCCAACTGATCTAGCTCAACTAGTCGGGTATTGTTTGAGACGTCTTCTGAGTAAGCCTGGACTCGCGGGGAGTCGAACTGTAACTCTGTCGGTAGCATAGCCTCAGCACCGTAGACCAGGAAGAAAGGGGATTGCCCTGTTGCCCGACTAACCGTGGTTCTGAGAGACCAGAGAATAGATGGGAGTTCTTGTACCCACCGGCCCGCGTATGGTTGTAGTCGGTCGAAAACCCTGGCCTTGATGCCTTGTCAGACCATACCGTTGGCTCGTTTGACCTGCCCGTTGCTCCGCGGGTTTGCCACGGATGCATAGCAGATCTTGATGCCGAAATCTTCGCAAAAGTCTTGGAATACACCGCCCGTGAATTGAGTACCGTTGTCGGTGATGATGCGGTTAGGAACCCCGAATCTGTATAGTATATTCATGATGAAGTCCTTTGCTCATGCCGCTATTATAGTTGCAATAGGTTTTGCCTGAATCCACCTAGTGAATTTATCCACCGCGACGAATAGATGTGTGAACCCTCCTGGCTCTTTCTTGAAAGGCTCGACCTTGTCGAGCCCCCATACTGCGAATGGCCAAGAAATAGGGATAGTTTGGAGTTCTTGGGCTGGGAGATTTGTTTGTCTTGCGTAGAACTAGCAACCTTCGCACTTGCGAACAATTTCTTTTGCGTCTGTTACTGCTGTGGGCCAGAAAAATCCTTGCCGGTAAGCCTTTATGACTAAAGTCCTAGATGCGGCATGGTTGCCACATATACCCGAGTGGATCGATTGTAGGATCTGCTTGCCTTCCTCGGTGGTGACGCAACGCATGAGGACACCGGATGCGCTCCTTCGGTACAGGTCTTCTCCGACTAGTAGAAAGCTTTTGCTTCGACGCTTGATTTGTTCGGCTTGACTGCGATTGTCTGGGAGTTCATCGTCCAGGAGAAATTTGACAACAGGGGCTCACCAGTCTTGACATATGTGCAGCACCTCGTCTGTAGCCGGGGTAGGTTCGCCTCCCGAGTGCTCCGGCGCCAGTTTCTTCTTGACTAATGGCTCCATGAGTTGCTCGACAAAGATTCCAGTCAGAACCGCTTCTCGCTTGGATCCCATATTTGCCAGCTCGTCTACCACGTCATTGTATTGGCGCAGGATGTGTGTTATTTCTAGCCCGTTGAACTTGTTTTCCAGCTTGCGGACCTCCTAACAGTATGCCGCCATGGTATCATCGAGACAAGTCCAGTCTTTCATGACTTGGTTCACCACGAGTTGAGAATCCCCGTGCACAACCAGTCGACGAATGCTGAGTGATATAGCAATCCGGAGTCTGTGGATAAGTGCCTCGTACTCGGCGACGTTGTCGGAAGCCGGGAAGTGGATTTGTAGGGCGTACTTGAGTTTTTCGCCGGTGGGGGATGTTAATATGACTCCAGCCCCGGCGCCGCTGATCCGTAGAGAACCATCGAAGTACATTGTCCAATACTCTAGCTTCGCTATTGATGTAGGCAGTTGAACTTCTGTCCACTCGGCTACGAAGTCGACTAGAGCTTGTGATTTAATTGTTGTCCGTGGCTGAACGGTGATATCGAACGCCATCAGCTCGAGTGCCCATTTAGCGATTCGCCCGGTGGCCTTGCGATTATGAAGGACATCCCCGAGTGGAAACGATGTGACCACCGTGACTTGATGTGCTTGAAAGTAGTGCACCAGCTTCCGGACTGTGATGAGTAGGCCATATAACAGCTTCTGGACCTGCGGATATCTCGTCTTTGAGTCGGCAAGCATCTGGCTGACAAAGTAAACTGGCCGTTGTATTTTTTGGATGTGACCCTGTTTAGATCGCTCGACCACCAGCCCCGTGCTGACTACCTGAGTGGTTGCCACCAGATACAGCATTAGCGGTTCTTGGGGCATAGGTGACGCCAACACGGGAGGTGATGTGAGAAATTGTTTGAAGTCTTCGAAGGCTTGTTGGGCGTCCGGAGTCCATTGGAAATTGTCCGCCTTTTTGAGTAGCTTGAAGAAGGGCATACCCCGTTCGCCCAGTCGGGAAATAAATCGCTTGAGTGCCGCCATGCAGCCTGTCAGCTTCTGGACGTCCTTCTGGTTAGCCAGGGGAGCCATGTTCATTATGGCGTTGACTTTCTCCGGGTTTGCCTCAATGCCACAATGTGAGAGAATGAAGCCGAGTAACTTGCCGGATGGCACTCCGAAGGCCCATTTTTCCGGGTTCAACTTCAGCTTGAATTGTCGAAGATTTTGGAAGGTTTCTTCTAGGTCAGCGATGAGATCTTCTTTGGACTTGGTCTTGATCACCACGTCGTCGACGTAGCCTTCCATGTTGCGCCTGATCTGATTGTGCAAACACCGCTGTATTGCCCATTGATAGGTTGCTCCAGCATTTTTCAGACCGAACGGCATTGTGATGTAGCAGTACGCTCCAAACGGCGTGATGAAAGATGTCTTTAAGCAGTCTTCCTCCCTCAGGCTGATTTGATGGTATCCCGAGTAGCAGTCGAGAAAGCTGAGTAGGTCGCACCCGGCCGTGGAATCTACCACCTGATCTATCCTGGGAAGACCAAATGGGTCCTTGGGGCACGCCTTGTTAAGATCGGTGTAGTCGACGCACATGCGCCATTTACCTTTTTTTTCCGAACTAGAACTGGGTTTGCTAGCCAGTCCGGGTGATAGACCTCCTTGACGAACCTGGCTGCAAGGAGCTTGGTGATCTCCTCCCGAATAGCATCCTTGCAGTCTTGAGCGAAGCACCATAGCCGTTGCTTGACTCGCTTGGCATCTGTCTTCACATTGAGGGCGTGCTCGATCACCTCCCATGGTACGCCCGGCATGTCGGACGATTTCCACGCGAAGATATCCTTGTTAGCTTGGAGGAAGGTGACGAGCGCGTCTTCCTATTTGGGGTCGAGTCCGGTCCCGACTAGAACAGTCTTGGAGGGGTCGGAAGGGTCCAGGGGGATTTTCTTTGTGTCAGAGTCTGCTGAAATTCTTGACTTCGCCGCCTTTTTTGCCGGAACTAGATCTTGCTAGACTTCAGTTGTGGTGGCTTGTCGGATGCTATTGCGCTCGACTGCCGCCTCTTGTGATTGAGCCAATTCGCAGCTCTGCTTGTCGCAGGTGAAGGCTTGCTTGACATCGCTGCGTAGGGAGAGGACTCCTGCTGGCCCTGGCATCTTGATCACCATATATGTGTAGTGCGGTATTGCCATGAATTTGGCGAGTGCCGGTCATCCGAGTATCGCGTGGTATGCGGTCTTGAAGTCGGTGACCTCGAAGTAGACGTTTTCCGTGCGGAAGTTATCCCACGTGCCGAAGGTTACTAGCAATGTGATCTGCTGAGTGGAGTTGATGACAGGCCGGGAATTCTCCCGTGGAAGGGCGCAGTGCTTGGCCGTAATTCTGAACGAGGAATCTTCATCTCGTCCAAAGTCTTGGCGAATAAGATGTTGAGCACGCTGCCTCCGTCGATGAGGGTTTTCTTCAGCCTGATATTTCTAACGACCGGGTCCAGGATGAGTGGATAGCGTCCCGGGTGCGAAACCCGATCTGGGTGATCTGCGCGGTTGAAGGTAATGGCCATCTCTGACCAGCGCAGGTACTGGGGGTGTCCGTTGTAGAGACCGTGTTGATGTCGCGCGCTGATAGCTTCTGTTTGCTCTTGGACTCGTAGGCAGACGGCCCTCCAAAGATATGGTTGAGCTCGTCTTGAGGATCTTGGAAATCGTCGGCTGAACCCTGATCTGGCTTGTCTTTGTCCTTGTCGGAGCCAGATGATGAAGCCTGCTCGGAGGCAAACTTCTTATGCATGTAGCAGTCTTTGGCCGCGTGCTTGCCCTTGGGGTGGAAGGGGCATGGCCCACTCATGACTTTTTGGTAGTCGTTATTCCGCTGGGGCCGCGACCGAGTGCGCTCCATGTTGGCCACCTCGTTGTCTGACTTCCGCTTGCGGCTGCCAGACTTGTTTTGAGACGGCTCGTTGTCGGCTTTTGCCTTTTGATCTTTTTGTCGGGGTTCCTTCTTTTCGTCGAAGGCCTCGGCGACTGCTTTGGCCGAGTTGGCGTATTTGTTAGCCATGTTGAAGAGGGCCTGGACTGTGGATGGTGGCTTCCGAGTGAACTTCGCGATGGATGGGGCGTCCTTTACTCCCTTGCGGAAGGCGGAGATGACAGCCTCATCCTTGATGGTTGGAATTTGGTTGCGCTTCTCGGAAAACCTCTTGATGAATTTGCGCAGAGACTCGTTCTTCTTTTGGTGCAGCTGATAAAGATCGTGCTCTGAAGATGGCCTCTCGTAGGTCCCCTAGAAGTTAGAAATGAACCGCTCCCTGAGTTGTCCCCAGGAACCGATCGACCGCCTCGGGAGACCTGACAGCCTTGTCCTCGCCGAGTCGGCCAGAGCGATTGGGAGGTAGTTAGCCATGGCTTTACTATCACCTCCGACTGTGTGAACCGCCAGGGTGTATACGGTGAGCCAGGACTCAAGGTTAGTTTTGCCATCGTATTTCTCGATCCCCGTATGCTTGAAGCCCGATGGCCAGTCAACCTCCTAGAGCTCCCGTGTGAAAGCGGGAATGCCTTCGTCTTCGTCAGGGCTCCGGCTCCATCTGGGGCGGCGTAACCGCTCGTGGTGGAGACCGAAACGTTCGTTTTCGTCCTCCATTCGGCGACGCTCATCTTCTTCACGTTCTTCGCGCCGGGCGTTTATGGTATGGCGAAGGTCGCGTTGTAGTCAGACTCGGAGGTCTTGATTGGGTCAGCGGGGTCAGCGGTCGAACTGGTGGCGCCGCCGGTTGTTGTTGGTGCCGCCGAGTGAGGTTTGTCAGGACTCCTTGCGTGGCCGAGTAGAGCCGGCTGCCCGTTTGTGGGAGCCATGGGCCCCGGGTACCTCACTACAAGCACATGGGCCACTCGGATAGAGGATGGGCCAGATCATGTAATTAGAGATAAGATAGCACCCGGCAGGCTGTGCCTTGTACAATAAGGAAACATAGCCTTAGTCGGATAGGATTCTATCTCTAAGAAGGAAATCCCTTGGTCGTATCCGACTGGGATCCTTACCATGTACCCCTGTCCCCTAGTATATAAAGGGAGGCAGGGCGCCCCATGAGGGCACACCAGATCATTGATCGTCAAACCACCTCAGAGGAATAACACCTCAACTGGACGTAGGGTATTACCTCACATCGAGGGCCTGAACCAGTATAATTCTCCCGTGTTCCTCTGCAATCCACCGAATTCCAGGTCGCCGTGTAGCCCCATAGTATTATTGCCGGTGCAAAGCATCAACAGTTGGCGCGCCAGGTAGGGGCCCGGCGAGTTCTTCATCAACAGATTCGATGGATCCCATCAACGGAGTCAAGGGCGACAAGTTCTCCAATGGAGACACCATCACCTTCGGGAGCCTTGATTTCGTCGCCGATCAACTCGGCAACCTTTCCTTGGCTGAGGCAGATCCGATCTTGCCAGCTGAGGAGCTAGCCGGCGTTGCGCCAGTCGGCCCCAGGGACGTCGCCATCTCCTTCGACGATCTACTACGACAGTCCCTCACATCGCCGGACATCGGGACAACTCTCTCCTTCGGCGTCCAACTCGCGCTAGGCCTTGAGCCAGCGCGGGTTAGGCCGAGAGGGGGAGAGACCGTCAATCTCCCGTACGGATTCGGCGACGCTGTGCATCTACAACCCGCGCAGCAGATCCGACCTCCAGCGATTCAGTTTGGACACGGTCATGAACCGTTTCAGATTGGATCTAGGGAGGTCGGAGTCGTCCTAACTCGATAAACTACTCGGAGTCCGACACTAAGTCGGATGTGGTTCGAGCATCAACTCAGACTCCACCTTGGCAAGCTTCCTCCTCCCCCGCGAGATCTTCATGGCTTCAACGCCACCTTCCGAGGTGCACCGACTGCAAGAGGAGCAGCAAGAGGAGGCGCGCCAACTACAACAACAAGAGGAGGCCAACCGACAAGCTCGCAATGACGGGCTTCGACAGGCTGGGCGAGCCGCCCAGTAGCAGATCCTCCAAACCAAAGTCGGCGACCACGATGTCTTCGTCACGCCACAACAGAACGTCGTGGCCGCCGCAACTCTGCTGGACACGCTCCAGCTTGGGCCAGATCATCAGGCCACACCAACCATCGCCAAGATCAAGGCGATGATTACTGCTGCCGCCTGCCAGCAACAAGAATAGTCAGGCAACACTCACATACTGACCCATCGAACGGGCTCTCCAGCGGCGGAGTCATCTGCATCAGCACGACGACGGGCGGCCGGCTCCACCCGGCAGCACGAAGAGTCCTGCCAAACAACACTCGGCAATACCAACTACGACAACCGGCGGCGTCACCAATACGACCGCCGACCCAATCAAGACCTCCGATTGCGATTACAACGCGATCTTCGCCACACCCTAAGGGCCCGGCGCGAAGAACGCGAAGAGGATGAATGTGGCGCCTCCCGACTAGGTGGAAGGCCACCATGTGCATAAGGCACCCGATCCCAGGATCAGTAGTCGGGTACGCACAACAATGATACAACTCAGAGTTACAATAATACATAAACAGAGTACTTACATATACGTACAAGGAGATCCATCCAGGACAGACCCGGGATGGGCAAAAATAATCAACAGGTAAACTAGCGAAACAGCAGAAACAGGGCGGAAGCTGGACAAAACTACTCCACAGGCTCGGTTGGGAACTAGGCTCGAAACCTTCAGAAGTCTTCGTAGTCGGCCTGGTCTTGGAGGAACTCGGCAGCAGTCGGATCTTCGTCTTCTTCTCCAAAACCTACTATACATATATATGAACAAGGTGAGTACTTTCGTACTCAGCAAGCCGAAAATGATGCCATGTCGGTCAGACAGAAAGGCTAAAGGTTTATTTGCGAAAATTGCCTTTAGAAACTCTTTTCTTTGCAAACACTAGTGAGCTTAAATTTTTGTTGTCGGACAGAGGCTCACGCCTCTATCCATTCCGCAAGTTGCTTTTCAACAACTCGCCACTTAATGAATCAAGCATAATCATATATGTTCTTATCATCTTTTACTTCGTATTTGCTGGTCCTGTACTTCCCGAGTAGCTACAACCACTCGTTGACCCTGAGACTCGGCTACAACCAAATCTCAGCTGTGGCACTTGATGCCCGCTACACTGGCTTCAACCAGCTAGCTAGTCGGCCGCCCTGGCTACAACCCGGGGGCTCATCATCGCTGCCCTGGCTACAACCCGGGAGCATGATCATGGCACTAAATGCCCGCTAGGCTGGCTACAACCAGCTAGCTAATCGGCCGCCCTGGCTACAACCCGGGGCTCGAACGATGCTGCCCTGGCTACAACCCGGAGCATGTTCATGGCACTAAATGCCCGCTAGGCTGGCTACAACCAGCTAGCTAAAACACTGCTGCCCTGGCTACAACCCGGGAGCGTGCTCATCACCGTCTTCTGGCTACAACCCGAAGACTGAATTGCCGCCCTGGCTACAACCCGGGGCTTAAGTTTGCTGCCCTGGCTACAACCCGGGAGCATGATCTTCATCCTGTTTACTTTTCATTCACTTGATTATGGTGCTTAACACCCCGGATCACACAGATCCGTTTCTGGCCACACAGGCCTTCCGTTTGCTCACTCGGCAAACTCTGGTCACGATTCCCTTTTCATCAAACACTTTCACAAATCACTGGCAAACAAATCTACGCTATGGGAATCACCTTGCATCGCCCTTAACCGTGGGCACGGCTGTTCAAACAGTTCTGCTAAACTCTGCAGAGGGTGTGCGCTTTACCCATCCGACACGAAAATTACACCGAGTACTGGCCTGTACCCAGAAATTCGTGACAAGGCCATTTCCAAAGCCAGTCTAGAGTCATCCAATGCCAGCCGAAAGATCCACACAGGATTCAGTGGTCGGCACTGAACTTCCCTAAACCTACTATTTACTCGGCCAGGGGCATCCCATAATACCCGTCTGGTCGCACTGTAAGATGCTCGGATGGAATTCCCAAAGGAAACGGTCCTTAATGATGATACATAGCCAAGCCACACAGGCACTGTCTCTGTATATCAAGATTTTCACAACTTTATTTGTTTCACAAACACGCGATACACGGAGTACCGGGTTTTTCAATCAGTTTGGTAAAACCCAATGTTTTTCCAACGACAAACAACGTTGCAGGGCTAAGCCATTCTACTCGGCATCGTATCCTCAGATAGGATGCTAGCGTGCCATTTGTGGGGCTCTTCAAGGGTGAAATATAACAACATCCTACCAGATAATGTTACTACTGGGCAGGTCCATCGGTTGCGCTTGCAAAACCGAGGCCAACAGTTTAAAAAGGTGTAAACTAAGCATGCATAATATTTTCCAAACAACATAGTTTTGCATATATGGAAACAATATGATCAAAGAGGCTTGCCTTGTTCCAAGGAGGGGTCGTCTTCGGCGAAGGCGGCTTCGGGATCGTCCACCGGTTCAGGTTCTGAACAAGCAGAAAGAAACACTGATAAGCAGGAGAAGTAAAACACCAAGAAAAAGGATCAAGAAGTAGTCGGCTGCAGAAAAGGGGGCAGTCGGCTGAACCAGGCTGCGAACCAGGCGACAGAGCTCCAAAGCTTGAGAGAAGAACAAGAACTCAGCAGAGCTGGAGCTGGCCGGTTTGCAAAACAAAGGAAGAAGGGGGCACGGTTGGCCATATGTATATATATAGCCGACGTGCAAGTTGAGGCACGGTGGAGCTGGCAACGGGTGGAGCAAGGAAGTCAAGATGAACTGACAGGGATATGACAGGAAGTGACTTTGGAGTCCAACTGGTCAGAGAGTTGGCAGGCACTGTAGCTGCGACGAGACATTAAGGTCAAGCTAGGACAGGTTGGAGAAATCTCACTGACCGGGCTTCGGACTGACCACTGGTCCAAGCGATGCTGCAGGGTTATTGTCCATCGGTCCAAGTGGTGCTGAGGCAGGTGAAGACTGTTCTTCTCCACTTCGGTAGTCGGCGTCCAACGGCGGGTGCAACTCGGGGGACAAAGAAGCAACAGGTCTCAACAAGGTAGTCGGCCACATCATAGTGCTCACTCGGCAGCAAAGGGTCCGAGTAAGACAAGGATAAGGCAGGGTACAAGGACTGAGTAGCAACTCTACTCGGCACAAGAGAGAAGGTAGTCGGCTGGCCGGGGAGAGGAAAACGGAGCACAGCTGACAGGATAGGAAAAGATTAAGATCAGAAAACCAGTTACAACAGGGAAAAGGAAAGCGGGTCGTTACAAACGTCCCCCACTTAACAGAATCTCGTCCCGAGATTCCGCTACTCGGCGAAGAGCTCCGGGTACTCAGCTTGAAGGCGATCTTCTCGTTCCCATGTAGCTTCATCCTCCGAATGGTTACTCCATTGCACCTTGCAGAATCTGATTGTCTTTCGTCTGGTACGTCTGTCCCTTGTCTCCAAAATCCGAATAGGGCGTTCCTTGTAGGTGAGGTTGCGTTGTACGTCGATCTCTTTCAACGAAAGAACGGAAATTGGCTCTTCTGGGATGCAAGACATTTCTTCAACTGGGACAACATGGAACACGTGTGGACGTCAGAGAGTTCTTCGGGTAACCTCACGTTGATACGCCACTCTCCGTGTTCGTCACTGATAGGGTAACGGTCCGATATACGCGAGGCGCTAGCTTTCCACCCATTCCGAATCTCTTTGTCCTCGTAGGGGTGATACCGGAGATACAATGGTCTCCTATCTGAAACTCGAGCTCTCGTCTACGATTGTCTGCATAGTTCTTCTGTCGGGTTTGGGCTGTCTTCAAGCGCTCGCGGATAACCTTAACTCGCTCTTCTGCCTCTTTCAAAATGTCTGGTCCAAAAACCATCTTTTCTCCTACGTCTGTCACACAGAGTGGGGTTTCTACCTTGCGTCCATATAGAGCTTCATTGGGGGCCCATCTGGATACTGGCTTGATAGCTGTTATTGTAGGAATTCGGCATAAGGCAGACAGAGATCCCAGGTTCCTTCAAAATTCAAGGCACCATGCTCTTAGCATAATCTTCCACGATCTGGTTGACTCTCTCGGTTTGTCCATCCGTCTGGGGTGATATTGCGGTACTGAATTCAGGTTAGTGCCCATTGCCTCATGCAACCTTTTGCCAAAAGTGGGAGGTGAACTGAGCTCCTCGGTCAGACACTATCTTCCTTGGGACTCCATGTTGGCAGATAACCTTGGTCAGATACAGCTCGGCTAGCTTCTTTGGCCGGGTAGGTTGTCTTGACGGGGAAATAAAGTGGGCGACCTTGGTCGCAATCGATCCACTATTACCAGATGGAATCATGTCCTGCGGGTGGGTTTTAAGGTAATCCCAACGATGAAGATCCATTCCTATTTCTTCCCATTTCCACCTCGGGTATCCTTAAGGGCTGAGCAATCTGCTGCTTCTGATGTTTTGCTTTACCCTTTGGCATGTCACAAACTGGGCGACATACTCGGCAATATCTTATCGCTTCATTCCAGGCCACCAGTAATGATCCTTAATATCCTTGTACATCTTGGTACTTCCTGGTGGATGGAATAAGCGGACTCATGGGCTTCTCTCAAGATCAAGTCTTGGATTTCCTTTCTGTCGGGCACGCAAATGCGTTTCCCAAACAAACAGTTCCTTTGCTGTCGATGGAGAACTCGGGGGCTTTTCCCTGGGTCATGCTTTCTTTAGAGATACAATCTTTTCATCTACTTTTTTGAGCTTCTCTGATCCGGTCCTCCAAGGTAGGCTGAATCAGAAAGTCGCCAGCGTTCTGGCTTGACCATATTTATCCTTAGCTTCCAGCTCTCGACTTAGCTCGGGTTGAAGGGGCGGGTCAGATGGCATTACATGGACTTTCCGACTGAGGCATCGGACAACATTTTGCCCTGCCAGGGTGGTAATGTATTCCAAGTCGTAATGCCTTAATCAACTCAAGCCATCTTTTTGTCGGATTAAGCTCCGTCTGAGTGAAGATGTACTAGACTCTTCATGATCGGTGTATACTTCACACCGGTTTCCAACAGGTAGTGTCGCATATTTTCTTCAAGGCATGCACTACTGCTGACAAGCTCTAGGCATGGGTCGGTAGTTCAGCTCATGGGGTCTTAACTGTCTTGAGGCATACGCAACACTTTCCTTCTGGCATAAGCACACAGCCTATGCCTAGTCGGGATGCATCACAGTATACCTCAAAGTCTTTCCTGATATCCGGAAGGATCAAACAGGTGGGGTAGTTAGCCTTTTCCTTACTCCATGAAACTTTTCTCACAGAAAGTCCTCCATTCAAACTCTTTTCCTTTTTTAGCAATTCTGTCATGGGTTTGGCAATCCTTGAATCCTTCAATGAAAATTCCGATAATAACAGCCAAACTAGGAACTTCTCACTTCATCGTGACCGTAGTCGGGGATTCCCAAGCAAGCACGTCTCTCACTTTCCCGTCACTTCTACTCCTTGGGCAGTGAACACCATGCCCGAGGAAGCAACTCGGTCTAGCCAAACTCACACTTCGAGTACTTGGCAAACACCTGGTGCTCTCTTAACTTTCCTAGAACCATTCTCAAATGTCTCAACATGTTCTTGCTCGTCTTGGAGAAGATTAGATATCATCCATAAATACCACGACAAACTTGTTCAACGATATTCCCATGAATACCTTATTTCATAAGACTCATGACGAAAGCTGGAGCATTAGTGAGAGGTCCGAAGGACATCACCGTATACTCATATAATCCATATCGGGTCAGGAAAGCTGTTTTGGGTATATCCTCAGGCCTGATCTTCAATTGGGGTATCCTGAATCTCAGTACCTTAGAGAAAACTTTAGCTCCTTGCAGCTGGTCGAACAGATCTATCCTTGGTAGAGGATACTTATTCTTGATGGTTAACCTCCATTCAGTGCGCGATAATTCAACGCACATCCTCTTGGTCTTATCCTTCTTTTCCACTAGAGCACTGGCAGCTCCCCAAGGTGATGTGCTAGGGTCGCGCAAAACCTAGGTCTCAAGTGTCTTCTATCTGCTCTTTACTTCGGCTAACTCATTAGCCGCCATTCTATCAGGGTCTCTTGATATCGGGTGCTGTGCCGGGTAGCAACTCTATAGAGAATTCAATCTCTCTATCAGGGGCATTCCGGGTAGAATAGTCTTTGGGAAGACATCAGGGTAACTCATTTGACCACCGGCACTTCTTCCAGGGGCTATTTGCATGGAGCTC
Organism: Oryza meyeriana var. granulata; assembly: GCA_003991445.1. Lineage (NCBI taxonomy): Eukaryota > Viridiplantae > Streptophyta > Magnoliopsida > Poales > Poaceae > Oryza > Oryza meyeriana. The sequence goes on along the minus strand of RYFJ01001740.1, from coordinate 3,035 downwards.
AGGAGGGGTCGGTTTCTTAGGGTTTCCAAGGGAGGCAACTTACTTCTTGTCCAAAAGGGCACTGCCAGGGTTATGGTGCTGGTTGCACAGTCTATTCGGCCCTTATGCTTAGCTAACCAGTCCATGCCAAGAATCAAATCCAATTGTGATTCCAGGAAATGGGTTGGCTGAGAAACAACTCTTTAATTACCAAGGTAACTCCAGGGCAAGATTGGTCTGACCTAAACTCCTTGCCAGGGGAGTGTGACCATAGGTATCCTAAGACCTTGAAACATCCCAACCATACTATCCACAAAGTTGACAGAAATAAAGAATGCGATGCTCCAGAACCAAACAGAACAACTGCAGGTACCGGAGTTGACAAGAAACGTACCCATACCACATCTGAAGCTTCTCGGGCTGTCTCGACTGGATATGAATTGATCGGCCACCCAAAGGTCGGAGGGGCACGGGAGGCAGATCCAACTAGTAGCTGTAGTCGGCTGTCCTCGACTGCAACACAGGGGCTCTTGAAGCGCTGGCGTTAGGGCGTCCAAGGGACTGCAGGGTCTGGCTCAGGGGACAGTGTCGGGCGAAGTGACCCACTCGTTGCGTTGTAAGCATCCAGGTTCCCGGGGCACTCGAATACTCCTTCCGCTGAAGGCCGGTGAGGTAGGGGCGACTTGCACCGGTATTGACTGAGGGGTCGGGCCTGAACAGAAGAAGCGGGCGAGAAACAGATTGGGCCCCCCCCCCCCCCGAAAACCCGTGCTTGGAAACTGGGATGGGGCAAACTGACGGGAAAGGACTGGGGAGATAGGGCCTGGTACTCGGACCACTACGAGACTGCATCTGGGAGGCCTTGCGCTTGCGGAAACTCGAATTCTCCTTCCTCGCGTCTCAACTACTAGGCTCTGTTGACCATGTGCTGGGAAAGTAGGGCAGTCATGGGCATAAGCTGGGGATTTCATTGCCCAATTCATCCTTTCAGAAACCTTCTGATTTTCTTCTTGTCGTGTTTCACGTCTCGGGTGCATAGCGAGCTAGATGGTTGAACCTGCTTAGGTTCGCTGATGCTGGAATGTCTGCTTGAGTTGTTGAATTCTTCTCTCTTAATGTCTATTACTCCTTCTTTGGGACATTTTGTGCGGCTCTGAAGCTTTTCAACAAACTCGGGCCAGGCGATGTGGCGGCATCTTGATGGGCATTCACAGTAAGTTTCTCCCACCAATCGTGCTGTCCATGCAGTTGTGTGCAGCAAACTGGGTTTTCTCCAAGGTGTGCACTGCACTAGTTCAGTTTTCTTATCCATTCCTTCTAAGCGCTTTCGTCAGCCTCTACCTGGCTCAGCAGTCTGAGAGACCTCGGCTGGACGGGACCTCATGAAGTCGGCGAGCTTGGAGCGTCCTGAGCTTGTCTGGTGGAGCTTGATGGAGAAGAGGCGCATTGCGGCCAGATTCTGAGAATGCCTTGCAAGATCTGGGTCCTGGATGGCCATCAGCTGCTGGGGGGTCCCCTTGCTTGAGGTAGGAGGTTGGGCAACCTCCAGGGTTGCTGTTGCACGCGTCGAAGGTTACAAGGCCGGCTGCACGGACATTTCCGGACCTCCGATTCATGAGTCTGCTCCACTTCTTGTTCCTCTGCGGCAGTAAGCAGGTTGTTGCGGACTGGACCTTGGCTCAAAACCCAGGCGCAGCTGGAGCACGCACATTCCGGAAGGCTGACGTTCTGCCATCAGGTCCTCGAAAAGGGTTACCACGGGCGGAAAGGTTCTATGCAAGGTTATCCGGCAGCCAAACCGATGGACCAGATGAAGGAGCCACATATCAGCAAGATGATTCCAGCAGCAGAAAAGGAACACACTCGCGAGCCCAGCCACTCACGAAAAGACGACAGATAGGGCACTGGAACCTAAGGGTAATACCAAACGATCCAGCAGGAGGGCCAATGTAGGGAGATTAGCCAAGAGTTTAGAAAACTTTTCCAAAATTCTACAAAGCAGAGAAGAAAGATATTTCTCAGACAAGTCCAAGATTTTTTTGCAAATAGTATAGTTTTCAAAATAACATCCTCAAGCATTACACGCGTAAGGGTTTCGCTCCTGGGCCAACCTTTGCTCTGAACAACCGCTGTGGCGCCTCCCCCACTAGGTGGAAGGCCACCATGTGCAATAAGGCACCCGATCCAGGATCAGTAGTCGGGTTACGCACAACAATGATACAACTCAGAAGTTACAATAATAATAAACAGAGTACTTACATATACGTACAAGGAGATCCATCCAGGAAGACCAGGGATGGGCAAAATATCAACAGGTAAACTAGCGACAGCAGAAAACAGGGCGGAAGCCTGACAAAACTACTCCACAGGCTCGGTTGGGAACTAGGCTCGAAACCTTCAGAAGTCTTCGTAAGTCGGCCTGGTCTTGAGGAACTCGTCAGCAGTCGGATCTTCGTCTTCTTCTCCAAAACCTACTATACATATATATGACAGGATAGTACTTTCGTACTCAGCAGCCGGAAATATGCCATGTCGTCCGGACAGAAGGCTAAGGTTTATTTGCGAAAATGCCTTTAGAATAACTCTTTTCTTTGAAACTAGTGAGCTTAAATTTTTTGTTGTCGACAGAGCTCACGGCCTCTATCCATTCCACAAGTTGCTTTTCAACAACTGCCACTTAATGAATCAAGCATAATCCAATAATATGTTCCTTCATACTCTTTTACTTGATTTGCTGGTCCTGTACTTCCCGAGTGCTACAACCCACTCGTTGACTGAGACTCGGCTCCACCAATCCTCAGCTGTGGCACTTGAATGCCCGCTACACTGGCTTCAACCAGCTAGCTAGTCGGCCGCCCTGGCTTACACCCGGGGGCTCATCATCGCTGCCTGGCTTCCAACCGGGAGCATGATCATGGCAACTAATGCCCGCTAGCGCTGGCACAACCGCTAGCTAATTCGGCCGCCCTGGCTAAACCGGGGCCTCGAACGCATCGCTGCCCTGGCACAACCGGGAGCATGTTTCATGGCACTAAATGCCCGCATAGGCTGGCTAA